>JASVEL010009406.1:0-217206 GCA_032618575.1 Nicotiana noctiflora
GAAGTTGCCATGGACGTTTCCTCTTTCATCCTACCCTTTGCTATTCCTCCAGACCCTCCTTGGATTGCTTGGGAGGTCGCTCGAATGGCTGCCCGACTCAAAATTCTTCCCGTCTTTAAACCATTTTCTACCATTTCCCCAATCTTGATCGCCTCTGCGAAAGGTTTTCCCATTGCCGACAGCATGTTCTGGAAATAGTCTGGTTCCTGAGCCTGGAGGAAAGTAGTGACCATTTCTATTTCATCCATAGGGGGTTTTCACCCTGGATGCTTGCTCTCGCCATTTAATAGCATATTCTCTGAAGCTTTCGGAGGGTTTCTTCTTTAAGTTCGATAAAGAATTCCTGTCTGGCGCAATGTCAATGTTGTACTGGAACTGTTTCACAAAATCTCTGGCCAAATCGTCCCAGATGTGCCATCGAGATATGTCTTGATCCATGTACCATTCTGATGCTATCCCGATCAAGCTTTCTCCGAAATATGCCATCAGCAATTCTTCCATGCCGCCGGCACCTCGCAGTTGATTGCAGTATTTCTTTAGATGAGCAATAGGGTCGCCGTGTCCGTCATACTTTTCGAACTTCGGCGTCTTAAAGCCTGACGGAAAATGGACATGCGGGAACATGCACAAATCTGCGTATGAAACACTCTTCTGTCTGCCTAGACCTTGCATGTTTTTCAAGCTTTGTTCCAAGCTGCTCATTCTTTTTGCCATTTCATCCCGTTCGGGAGCTTTTGGAATTTGGCTTGGCATGAGCTGAGGATAGACATTGGCGGCAAACTGGGTAGGATCCCGTGGAAGGGGTGGTTCCGGAAATGTGAAAGAAGAAGAATCAAAGAAAGGAGTATGCGTGCCGGGATGCGCCGTGATTGGAACGGGCAAACCAATAGATGTTCTTGCAGATGTATCTAATGTTGTCACCCGAGGATAGGAAGTGGAGGGTGATTCAGAGAGGGTTGTGACATTATAATACCCAAACAGAGTAAGTGGGTAATTGGTGGGAGTATTAGAAATCCCACTGGACCTGAGGAATAGTTCGGGGAACCCAGGGATCAGACTTGGGGGCTCTTTCCCGTTATTCCAGTCATCTAACATCTCCAGCATTCGACATCGCAAAATTCTGTTTTCTTCTGCAGCTGCTGACTCAGTAGCCGGGATGGCTGACACGGAACTCTCTTCCAAAACAGGAACGGTTGATAGGGGGATTTCTGAAGACATGTTGGCACTTCTTTTGGACCTTGTGAAATAAGGATGGACACTTTCTTTTGATTTAGCAACGGGTTGTTGAACTTTTCCTTTGGACCTCGTGAAGTATGAATGTGAGGCCAGAGTACCACAAAATCAACCACCCTTTTCTAAAACCTGGAGTTTGGCAAACAAACGGTTAGTCCGAAACAACATAACGGATAAGTAATCTCACGTTGGGTGTGATGCACTTATACAGTTGATCGTGTTGCTACTTGTAATCGATTGTAATGCGTTATTCCGGTTTATACTTTCCTCTGCTTTCATCTTCTTCCTCCCTTTATCAATTTTCTCTCTCTTTTTTTTTTTTTTTTTTTATCATTTTTTTTTCGGTGATGGTCGAATCTTATGTGGATTGCCTACGTATCATGTCCCCGCATGAATCAGACCGGGCGTAGTTCGGAAAATCGGAAATTGAGTAAATCAACTAATTCTTGAAAGAAATGCTTTAAAAGAAGAAAGGAAAATATATTCATATTTTTTTTTATTTATTTATTTATTTATTTATTTATTTTTAAAAGACATGGTTTCGCAGACACGACCTTTCAGCACCTCGGGGACGAGGATTTTAAGGTCGTGTTTAGCTAATTGACCAAAAATCCTAAAAAAAAAATGGCCGTTTATGCAAAGTCAGCCTTTCGGCGTCCCTCTCGGGAACATTCGACCATTTTTGGCAAAAACGGCATCACCTGACTTATTTATGACAAAAATTAAAATTTAGATTTTTTTTTTTTTTTTTTTTTTTTTTTTTCAAATTAAAAAAAAATCTGGTATTGCAAATACGGCCTTTCAGCGCCTCGGGGACGAAGATTATAAGGCTGTGATGGTCAATCGACCAAAAATCTACAAAACGACCCAAAAGTGGCCGTTTATGCAAAATCAACCTTTCGCCGTCCCTTTCGGGTACATTCGGCTATTTTTGAAAACGGCATCACTCAACATATTTACGACGAAAAAATCAATTTCGATATTTTTGGTTATTTTGGAAAAGGGGAGGTTGGACCCGATGAAGGTTGCCTACGTATCTCACACCGTGTGAGAATCAAACCAGCGTAGTTCGGTAACTAAAAGAACTAAATTATTTTAAGAAAAGAAAACAAACTATTTTTAAAGAGCATTTCTAAAACAAATTATTTTGAGAGAAACTAACCTATCTTTAATAAAAAAAAATTTTTTTTTTTTTTTATTTTATTATTATTTTTTTTTTTTTTTTTTTTTTTGCATTTTTCAAAATTATTTTCAAAGAAACTAAACTATTTTTCGTAAAATTAAGAAAATTTATTTGGAAATTTTTTTTTGCATTTTTCAAAATTTATTTTCAAAGAACTAAGTATTTTCCATAAAAACTATTTTGACTCTATACCCTGACGTTTTCCACTTCTTCCCCTCTCCTTTTTTTTTTTTTTTTTAATTTTTATTTATTTTTTTAATAATAAACCGGTCAGCATGCAGGATCGAAACAAATAAATGCACAGATAAAGATGCATCAAGTCGGTCTTTTATTTCAGGTACACCTGTCCTAGACAGGCCCAACCCCTGTGTTGAGCCTCCTAAGTCAAATATGCACATGATGCAAATAGACGTTCCTATCGGGGATCCGGTATAAGGTTTTGTTATTCTAAGTCATCATCCTGTTGGAAAAAGTGTCTAGACTGGCTTTAAACTCGAGCGGACAACTTGAGCCGAAGAGTGTCAGTGCACCGGTAGCATGGCTTTCCAGCTTAATTGACAAAACTCTCCGCCTAAACATGTGTGACTACAAAATCCTTCACCGGGTGCCAAGCACCACAGCTATCTTGAGAAAAACGGGCTATGTCCAGCAAATGCCCGATATTATATTTCAAAAGACTCGGAAGAGGAAAAATGGGTATCGGCACAATTTATATACAATTCACAAAATATCAAAGCGGTAAAAACAACATTTAGCATATAAAATATAAACATGTAATAAAATCAGATAATAAATAAGCCAAATAAAATAATTATTCAAAGCTCGAATTCTTAAACCCCGAACCGGTAGTCCTGAGTTTTATTCCCCAGCAGAGTCGCCAGAGCTGTCACACCTCCTTTTGGCGCGCCCGCTACCCGGGGGTAGGAGCGCAAGGGAGTTTTTCCAATTTAAGTGACAATGTTCGAAACGGGATTATTTTATTTATTTCAGAGTCGCCACTTGGAATAATAAGGTGTCCCAAGTCACCGATTTATTTAAATCCCGAATCGAGGAAAATTACGACTTTTCAAATGAAGTCTGCGAACCAGAAATTCTAAGTAAGGAATTCTGTTGACCCGAGGGAAGGTGTTAGGCACCCCGAATCCCGTGGTTCTAGCACGGTCGCTTCAATTATTATAAATGGCTAAAATATCCTGATTTTTATACATGTTTATAAATTATATGTTTTAATTGAACTTTAAACCGCTCTATTAATTTGAGACTGTACCAAAAGAAAAACTAATTACAACATAGACGCGGACTTTTGACAAATAAGTAAACCAAAAATATGTCCGGATAACTTATTTCAAACTATGCCAATTAAAACAATTGTTAGACTAGGCAAAAAAAAAAAAAAAAAAAAACGATTTATTCAAGAGTATATCCCTTAAAGTTATTTCCAATTAAACCCTATACAAAATGACATCTTATTCTTGCGGTTTGTTGACTTAGGAGCAAAGATTGCCTAAAATAAAGTGTAAACTAGTAAAATTAACCACCTATGTCGGATATGAGTATCATGGTTCATTACTTGGCATAAGATTATCCATAATGTGGTGTGTCCCAATTTATTTATTTATTTATTTATTTATTTTTTTACTTGTCTAACGCGATAGAATGCCTGATGGTAATCTTAAAACCCCTTGTTGAAATTCTAGCATCTATCTTATAAATAACTATGACTTAAAATACAAACAACTATGACTTAAAATATCAAAGACATAAATCATTTAACAATCCTAAATACTTCAACATTTAAGGAAATCAAATAAAGCTAAAGGCCTAACATAATGAGTTCCTTCAAGTTCTAGTTTACAAAACTATTTACAAACTAAACTCAAATCAATTCCGATTATATGACAAGATACAGTAAAACCACATTACTAAATCATAGAACAAAAACTAAACAAAAAGGAAAGAAAAGTAAACTATTTTTGCTTCAACATCTTTATATCAACTTCCTTTGTCAATTTGCAATTATTCTCGGCCAGTGTGGTTACAAGAATATACCTGGAATTCAAAGCAAAATATGAGGATCGGTGACTTATTTGGCAGTGAACGCAGCAACAAAGCAAACGATAGCAGTAGATTCCAAGCAATGCCAATACAGCAAACAGACCAAACTTAAACACAGCTCAAACTCCCCCAGAATGCAATCCCAGTAGTAACTCAGAATCAATCACAGACAAGCAAAAAACAGCAACCAAAAACCCAACAAACCTTGGTGAACTTGAGTTTAAACCAAAAAAAATGGGGCTGGCAGTTTATCAGAACCAAACTAAACTCAACCGGATAAAAAGGGACTCAAATGGAGCAATGAGAGCTAATGTATTCTAGGATTCTTCACAGATATTGAACTTAAACAGGATTCAACTCCCAAAACAAAACCTCTCACAATGGTAAGACAAAAGGCTAGTATATCTCTGTTTTCCTTCTGCCTTTCAATGTTTTCTGTCAGAAAATGTTCTGCCAGATGAAGAATTTGTGAATGTGTGTGAAAAATGTCGTTCCAGAGAGTGTTCACTGTGAGTCTTATAGCCTTCAAGACTCAAAACATCAACCTATTTAATTATTTTCAGATCTGTCCAGCACATTCCAACACTGTTTTCAGCATGATTTTCATTTAAAAACTCTAAAGTTTTAAAGACTTAGTGAAATACTTAGTTGTCCTGCAGATTCCATTAACTTTTTTCATGTGCAGTGCACATTTTCAATTTAAAACTCAAATGATTCTTGTTTAAGGCTTAAACAGGCTGTGATTTCAACTAATGGGCAGCCCCCTTTTAATCAGTTTATTCACTACTTTAAGGGTGTATTAAGTACCATTCAGCAGCCCACTTAATTTAAACTTTGAATTTCTACTAAAACAGCTATAACCAATCCATGTTCCTAAAAAAAACAGAAAATTCAAGCTTCAAACTATCAGTGTTTCAATGATGGAATCAATCGATATTCAGAAAAATATTGTCCTATTGTCTTAAACAAACATACCTATATAATTAATCGACGATATTCGTTTGATTGATTATAACACATAAAAATCGATAAACAAAGTCGACGAACAAACAGTGATGCATACTTTCGAGCAGAACAGGATAATAGGGAGCTAATTATTCGATGATATTAATCGATTCGAATACGCACACTAAAACATATTCAAACCAGAAATCAGAAACAAATAACCGAAGCAACAAACATAGAAGAGGAGGAGATGAACCTCAAAGGATGATTTCTGTCAATCAACTTTTCAGTTTGAATAAACGAATGTGACAAATGGACTCCGGTAGATAACACAATCGCGAACAAACACAACAATTGAAGCTCGAGCAAGACTGCGAATCTGCCTGGATTGGCGGATCAATCGGATTTATGAGTTGCGACAATTACATGGATTGAGATGAAGCAAACATTACAGCGCGACGTCGACACAGCTTCGACAATCAGTTTGTTTTGAAACAAAACAAAGGAGTTGGACAGAACTCTAATCGGCATATCGGATTACTTCCAAAACTCAAACAATCTCCATTTCATAGAACTAAATCGTATCTTTGTAGTTTGGAGAAGGTTTCTGGTGAAGGGTCGCCGGTTTTGGAGATGGAGAATGGTCATTTTCCGGCGGGGGGGGTCGCTGGTAGCGAGAATGGCAGTGGTCGCTGCTCTGGTTCGAAGACGACGGGGAGAAACCAGTTGGACGAGAGTCGCTGGTGGCTGGTTCGTTTGTAAACGAACAAGGGTCGCTTGGTGGCTGGCCGATGGGTGTTGGTGCTCGGCCAGTGGGCGGCAGTGGCGAGGGGGAGAAACCGGTTGGACGAGAGTCGCTGGTGGCTGGTTCGTTTGTAAACGAACAAGGGTCGATTGGTGGCTGGCCGATGGGTGTTGGTGCTCGGCCAGTGGACGGCAGTGGCGAGGGGGAGGGGTCGGCGGCTGTGTGACTAATGAGAGTAAGAGAAGAGAGAAAGGGCTAGGGTTTTGGGAATGAGTTAAAAAATCTGATTTTGGGGTCTTTGGGTATGTTAGAATAGGTATTTTAATCTAAACCGTTGGATTAAGTGATCCAACGGCTTAGATCAAATGGGGCTAACCGGGTCGGTTTGGGCATTGGGCGGGTTTAAGGGTGGTTCTGGATGGGTTGGGCAAATGTGATTTGGGCTTAGAAGAATTAAGTTTTAAAATGGCCCAAATTTGATTCTCTTCTCTTTTTTTTTTAATTTTGTTTTTTTTTTCTTACTTCTTTAATCTAATTTTCTAAATAAAACAAAAATTCTAATTACACTACAAAATCAATTAAATTATAAGAAATACTAATTAAATTATATTAACAATTAACACAATCAATTTAAACATCAATTAAATATAAATCACACAATTAGGCATTTAAATGCTAAAAATGTAAAAGATGAATTATTTCCCCTTTTTTATGATTTTCGTTTTCATAAGATAAAATTAATTACTCCTAATTTCAAACTAGATGAGAAATGTAAGCACGACATATTTTTGTATTATTATTTTTTTTATTAATTTAAACACATATAATCACGTATATACAAATGCAAACAAATACCAAAATAACACAAAAATTCACAAAAAAAATACACACCATAAAATAGACAATTTTTGTTTTGATTTTGTGGGAGTAATTCATGTTAGGCAAAAATCACGTGCTCACAGCGTTCATCTCATTCAAATCGGATAAAAATGTGATCAGAGCTTTAGTGAGTTTTTGGGACTCAACAAGCAATGTGTTCAAATTCCGGGATTGTGAAATGACACCCACTTTGGAAGAATTGGGCGGACTCACGGGGCTCGGAAGAGATTTGCACAAGATGAGGCCTGCAGCTCCTAGGCAGATGAGTGTGAATAACTTCTTGAAAAAGCTATGTCTCCGGCGGGTTCCCCTCGGTTGTCCGGAGAACGGTTGGGTGCCACTAGATTATCTCTACGACAGATTTGGTGATAAGGAAGGGTTTGGGAAATTCTCAAACGTCGAATTTGTTAACCAGCTAAATTATGACGCATGGGGAGATTTAAGAATCTATGCTTTCATGATCGCTTTTTTGGGAACCATGGTTTTTCCCGAACGTGGTGGACGCATCAGAATCCGTTTAGCTGCGGTGGTCTCATATCTACAGAGTAACGAGGAACACACTGTTCTTCCGATGATACTAGGAGACATCTTTCGGGCCTTAACTCGGTGCCAAGAAGGACAAGACTATTTTGAGGGTTGCAATATTTTATTACAAATGTGGTTTATAGAACACCTCTACCATCACCCAATTGTGATAAACTTCAAAGCAGATTGGCTGAATTATATTCGCTGTCATACAAACAGAGCCGCCCGTTGTAGCCTTCCAGAAGACTTGAGGACTTGGCAAGAACTCCTCAACTCGTTGAGAGCCGATCAACTTACCCTGGAATTATTATTGGTTCCCTTCCGCCAAAATCATGCATATGTCGACATACCGCCCATTCTACATATTAATGGGTTTCGGGGGTTTCCAACCATATGCCCCGCTACGTGTCATGCGGCAGCTGGGAAGAGAACAGAAAAAGGCCCCAATTGAGGATATGCGATCTTTTGTATGGGAATTTGTGATAGAAGAGACCCCGAAGGAGACTTATGCACAGAAGGTTTGGTTCGGTAGTCGACTCTCCGACATCAACGAAATGGTTGCCGACCGGGAACGGGGAGAAGTGAGTCTCGCTTATCTTGAATGGTTCCACAACCAACCAATACCGGAGCAAAGGTCAGAAAGGTCAGTGAAGTATGCCGTCGATTGGGAGAGAGAAATAGAAGCCAGAGTTAGAGAGGCTGAGCATGAGACAACACAAAATTTCCAATCTTGCATCAACACTTTAAAAGAAGACAAAGGAATCCTGGAAGCGGCCATGGACATACAACAGGCTGACTTCGATCGGGAAAGGGCCGGTTGGGAGCAGGAAAGAGAAGCACTCCAAACTCGAATTCAAGAGATGCAATTGGCCGCAGAAAGGTCGAGGAGGAGTCGGAGTGATCAAATGCTGATAAACGATTTGGAAAGAAAAGCCTTTGAACACCAAGAAGACTTGGAGAAGGCAAAAGCGGCTTTGGTTGCGGTCCGAACAAAATGGAAGAGAGCGGCCCACCAAGAAGCACTCCGTCTACAACAAGTAGAGAAAGACTATGATGCGATCATCGTTGATTTGAGAAAAGCAAATGCCACTCTTAAAGAGCGAACTCTCAGGCAAGTCCAGGATGCTAAAGCAGATAGAGACCGTTGTCACAACTTGATGGCACGGATGGAAAGACAAATAGATAGGCTCTTGGACCATGTCTCCGGCAACTCTCAAGTATTAGGGGCAAAGAACAGGCACATAGGGCAGTTGCTCAGAGAAAAAGACATAATCAGAACCAGGATCAATGAGATCGGGCACTACATTACTATGAAGTGTTTGAACTGCGAACAAGTACCTCGGCCTGCCCTCTTTTCTTCAATCATGGAATGTGTCCACCAAGTCATGGCAGAATTGGGAAGTATACAGAAAGATCTCACCCCAAGAACTGCAGCAAGGCCAAACAACGCCCCCCGGGCGCAAAGATTCGAGGCGTTGGAACATGCTTAGGAGAGTCTTTTGTTTTAGAGTCTGTTTGTCCTTGTACGAGTTTTTCTCCATTGTTGACATTTTGCAAGTGTTTCAAGTTTTAAGTTTGTTGAAATAAAATTCATGAACACTTCATCTTATGTCTATTGTTTCCGAACTACGCCCGGTCTGATTCATGCGGGGACATGATACGTAGGCAATCCACATAAGATTCGACCATCACTAAAAAAATAAATAAATAAAAATAAAAATGAAAAAAAAAGGGGGGGGAAAGAAGTTAAGAGAAAAAGAAGATCGATACAAACCGGAATGACGCATCGTAAACGAATACATGTAGCAACATTGTCACCTGTATAAGTGCATCACACCCAACGTGAGATTACTTATTTGTTATGTTGTTTCAGACTAACCGTTTGTTTGCTGAAATCCAGGTTTTAGTAAAAGTGGTTGACTTTGCGGTAATCCGGCACCACATTCGTACTTCACAAGGTCCAAAGGAAAAGTTCGGCAGCCTGAGAGTACTCATTCCCTATTTCACTAGGTCAAAAAAGGGTGCCGACATGTCTTCAGAAATGCCTTTAGCAACCATTCCCGTTTCGGAGGAAAGCTCATTGACAACCATCCCGGCTACTGAGTCGGCAGCTTTGGAGGAGAATAGAATCTTGCGTTGCCGCATGCTCGAGATGTTGGACGATTGGAACAACGGGAAAGAGCCCCCGAGTCTGATCCCTGGGTTCCCTGAAATTCTTCTCAGGTCAAGCGGTATTTCAAATACCCCCATCAATTACCCGCCTACTCTGTTCGGGTATTCCAATGCTACAAACCTCTCTGAATCACCCTCCACATCCCATCCTCGGGTAGCACCACATGATACATCTGCAAGAACGTCCGTTGAATTGCCGGTTCCAATCACAACGCACCTCACCGCACATACTCCATTCTTCGACTCCTCATCCTTTACATTCCCAGCACCACCGCTCACACGGGACCATACCCAGGTTGCAGCCAATACATATTCTCAGCCACCTCGATATGAGTTCCTACCGAGCCAAAATCCAAAGACCCCGAGCAGGATGAGATGGCAAAAAGAATGAGGAGTTTGGAACAAAGCTTTAAGAACATGCAAGGTCCGAGTGGACAGAAGAGTGTATCTTACGCCGATCTGTGCATGTTCCCGCACGTCCATTTGCCATCAGGTTTTAAGACACCAAAGTTCGAAAAGTACAACGGACATGGCGACCCCATTGCTCATTTGAAGAAATACTGCAATCAATTGAGGGGTGCCGGCGGCAAAGAAGAATTGTTGATGGCGTACTTCGGAGAGAGTTTGGTCGGAATAGCATCGAAGTGGTATATGGATCAAGACATATCTCGATGGCACATCTGGGATGATCTGGCCAGAGATTTTGTAAAACAATTCCAATACAACATCGATATTGCGCCGGACGGGAATTCTCTATCGAACTTAAAAAAGAAGCCCTCAGAAAGCTTCAGAGAATATGCCATCAAGTGGCGAGAGCAAGCGTCCAGGGTGAAACCCCCCATGGACGAAATTGAAATGGTCACGACTTTCCTCCAAGCTCAAGAGCCCGATTACTTTCAAAATATGATGTCGGCAATGGGAAAACCTTTTGCCGAAGCTATCAAGATCGGAGAGATGGTAGAAAATGGCTTGAAAACAGGGCGAATTTTGAGCCAAGCGGCCATTCGGGCAACTTCCCAAGCCATTCAAGGCGGGTCTGGAGGGATGCCCCGAAGCAAGAAGAAAGAAGAATCTACTATGGCAGCGGTAGAAGACAGGAGATATCGAACCTCAAGGCAGGTATTCTCCGACAGGGTCCCCCAACATTACTATCCACATCACGGCATGGCTTATGCTCCTCCGCCTCCACCCTATGCAGTCATGAACATTCAACCTCTTGGCACGGCCGCAGCCACCAGCCAACAGAAATCCACCTCCATTCCAGAGAAACCAACCTCCTTACCCAAACCAGTATAATCCACGGCCAAATAACGCTCGCCACCGTGAGCAACCCAAAACGAGCTTTACACCAATTGGGGAGCCGTATTCCACTCTTTTCCCAAAACTCGGGCAAGAAAACCTATTGCAGCCTGTTCCGCAGAACAGGCAGAATCCAGACTCTCCTGCCTACCAGAGGGGGATATACTGTGCATATCATTCAGGTGTTGAAGGACACAGTACTGACAATTGTTGGACGTTAAAGAAGGCAGTGCAAGAATTGATCAATCAAGGGAGGATCGTCTTCGCAGATGAAGACATCCCAAATGTGACAAACAACCCATTACCAGCCCACAACAACGGACCGGTGATTGGGATGATTTGTGACGACAAAGAATTTGACCCAGCTTTGAAAGCGATAATCGCCATCGCCAACATAGAGAAGCGTCCTGAGGCTACCCCGAAACAAGAGAAAATAGGGAAAAAGGTTGAAGCTCTTGAAACCAAATCCGAAAAGACGATTGAATTGAAAGCATCGTCTCGGAAGGGCGGAGTCCTTTACCTCCCACGAGGTAGAGTGGAAAAACCATTGTCCATAGGTGCCCCCAAGAAGTTCCATTTAAAGAGAGAAACATCAATGTATGTACCAAAGGGAACTTATGTGGCCCGAAAACCAGATGAACCTGTGGTTATTGCACGCGTGCAACAAAAACCAATGACAGATCCATCCGCAGTACCCCGGAGCTACCAACGAACACTTGTTACGCGCAAAGGGAAAGAGATTGTGGGAAATTCATCTGAGAGTGTCCTAGGACAGAAGTACTTAAACACACAGGAGGTAAATAACGCCACACAAAGGCGTTTCCCGTCAAAGAAACCTGTAAGTGCTGAAGAGGCGGAGGTCTTTTTTCAAAAGATGCAAATGCCTGATTATGAGGTGATAGACCAACTGCGTAAATGCCCAGAGCCAGGTGTCGATGTTGTCCCTTCTAATGAAGTCTACTGAACATCAAAAGGTTTTGCTAAAAGCTTTGAATGAGGCATACGTGCCTATTGAGACTTCATTAGAACAACTTGAAAGAATGACAGAAAGATTCTTCGCGATCAATCAGATTTCCTTTAGTAAAGCTGATTTGCCTTTGGAGGGTGCCGCCCACAACAAAGCTTTGCATTTGACTGTCAAAAGCGAAGGCTACTATATGAAGAGGGTCATGGTTGATGGGGGTTCGGGGGTAGACATATGCCCGCTTTCCACTTTAGGCCGCATAGGAATCGGAGCTGAAAGGATTCGGCCTAACAACATATGTGTGCGAGCTTTTGACGGTGTGAAAAGAGATACTGTCGGAGAGATTGATGTGATTATGACCATCGGCCCGGTGGACTTCGAAGTGACATTCCAAGTCTTGGATATGGACACTTCTTACAATTTTCTTCTAGGGAGACCATGGATTCATGCGGCCGGAGCTGTGCCTTCTACCCTCCATCAGATGTTGAAATTTGAGCACAAGGGACAAGAGATCGTGGTCCACGGGGAAGATGAGCAATCAATTTACCGAGATCCATCCATACCTTGCTTGGAAGCGGAAGCGGGAAGCGAAAACATTGTCTATCAAGCTTTCGAGATTGTGTTGGCGGATCAACACGAAGAAGGGAACCCTCTCCCCCAACCTTTTTTGTCTAATGCCTCCATCATGGTGGCGAAAGAAATGATTAAACATGGCTTCCAGCCAGGAAAAGGTTTGGGAAAGTCCCTACAAGGAGTGCCGAAGCTGATAAATTTACCTGTAGCTGAAAAGTTTTTCGGAGTGGGCTTTCGCCCAACCCCTGAAGATGAAAGATGGGCCAAAAAGAGAAAGGAGAAAGGATGGGTTCTGCCGCAACCATTGCCGCATCTGTACCAAACTTTTGTCCGACCAAGGTACAGTGAAGAAGAAGAAGACGAGGTCTTTACGGCGGAGGAAATTGAAGACATATGTGGGGCCATGAGGCAAATGCTCTATGATGTTAATATGGTCCAATCGGGAGAAGGAACAAGCACCGCTGAGGTGCTGTATGTGGGCCCTGAAGCTAAATTGCAAAATTGGAAAGCCACACCCTTCCCAATCAGGCGGGAGTTCTGGTAGATTTGTCCTGTCGTTTTTCCTTCATCACAAGTTACTTCAGGATGTAGCTTGGATGTTTTTCTTTGTTTTCTTGTATTTTTGATTTCCCCAATGTAATTTTGTTTGTTTTCAGAAAATTCCAAGAAAATAAAATAAATATTTCCTTACTTTTGCACTCTTTCTAATTTTGTTATTTATTCTTCCTTTTCAGTCCTAATAATGCGGCTTTAAATAACATGACATGCTTGCGGAACTCATGCTCAAATCCGAACACGCCACCTAATCTGGAAATAATGAACCAAGAACCGGAATACGATGAAGATGAGGCTTTTAGGGAAATAAATCGAGAATTGGAACATTTCGAGAATAAACCTAAGCCAAACTTGAATGACACCGAACCGGTTAATTTGGGAACTGATGAAGAGGTCCGAGAGACCAAGATAAGCATCCACACAGATGAGAAAACACGAGATGCAATAATCCAACTCTTGTTTGAATTTAAAGACGTGTTTGCTTGGTCTTACGATGATATGCCAGGATTAGGAGCTGATCTAGTGGTGCACAAATTACCAATCTACCTTGACTGTCGCCCAGTGCAACAGAAGCAAAGAAAGTTCAAGACTGACATCAGTGATAAAATCAAAGAAGAAATCACTAAGCAGTTGAAAACGGGGGTAATCCGAGTGGTACAATACACCACGTGGTTGGCTAATGTTGTGCCCGTGCCAAAGAAAGACGGAAAAACTCGAGTATGTGTTGACTACCGAGATTTGAATAAAGCGAGTCCTAAAG
This sequence comes from Nicotiana noctiflora, assembly GCA_032618575.1. Taxonomy (NCBI): domain Eukaryota; kingdom Viridiplantae; phylum Streptophyta; class Magnoliopsida; order Solanales; family Solanaceae; genus Nicotiana; species Nicotiana noctiflora. The sequence continues at coordinate 13,889 of JASVEL010009406.1, forward strand.
ATAACTTTCCTTTACCGAACATCCACATTCTTGTTGATAATTGTGCCAAACATGAGATACAGTCATTTGTGGATTGTTATGCGGGATATCATCAAGTGTTGATGGATGAATAGGACGCCGAGAAGACTGCTTTTACCACACCTTGGGGGACTTACTGTTACCGAGTCATGCCATTCGGCTTGAAAAACGCGGGAGCAACGTACATGAGAGCTATGACTGCCATTTTCCACGACATGATGCATCAGGAAATAGAGGTGTACGTGGACGATGTGATCATCAAATCCAGAACTCAAGGCGATCATGTGAGAGACTTGAGGAAATTCTTTGAGAGGTTGCGGAAGTACGATTTGAAACTGAATCCGGCCAAATGCGCCTTTGGAGTCCCGTCAGGTAAACTTTTGGGTTTTATAGTCAGTAGAAGAGGTATTGAATTGGATCCCACAAAGATAAAATCCATCCGGGATCTACCTCCCCCCAGAACAAAGAAAGATGTAATGAGTCTTTTAGGCCTACTGAACTACATCAGTAGGTTCATCGCTCAGTTGACTTCCACATGTGAACCCATATTCAAGTTGTTGAAGAAAGATGCTGCAATCAAATGGACAACTGAATGCCAAGAAGCTTTTGACAAGATCAAAGAATGTTTGTCAAACCCTCCAGTCTTAGTCCCGCCAGAGCCAGGGAGACCTCTTTTCTTGTATTTAACAGTCTTGGAAAACTCTTTTGGTTGTGTTCTCGGACAACGTGATGCGGCAGAGAAGAAAGAGCAAGCGATTTACTACCCGAGCAAGAAATTCACTAGTTATGAGGTCAAGTACACTTTGCTGGAAAGAACGTGTTGTGCTTTAACTTGGGTCGCTCAGAAATTGAGACATTACCTCCAAGCCCATACGACTCACCTCATTACTCGGTTGGATCCTTTGAAGTATATATTCCAGAAACCGATGCCCACCGGAAGATTGGCAAAGTGGCAAATCCTGCTCACTGAGTTTGACATAGTCTATGTCACTCGCACGGCAATGAAGGCCCAAGCATTGGCGGACCATTTGGCCGAGAACCCGATCGACGAAGAGTATCAACCATTGAATACCTACTTTCCTGATGAAGAGGTAAATACGACAGAAGTTGTTTCGGAAGACAGTCATGCTTGGAAAATGTTTTTCGATGGGGCGGTAAACGCTAAAGGTGTAGGGATCGGGGCAATCTTGATCTCTCCTGCTGGTCAGCATTATCCGGCCACGGCTAGGCTCCGTTTCTTCTGCACGAACAATACGGCTGAGTATGAAGCTTGTATCATGGGTATGAACATGGCAATTGATCAAGGTGTCGAAGATTTGTTGATCATGGGAGATTCAGATTTAATTATCAAACAATCTCAAGGTGAATGGGAAACTCGGGACGTTAAACTCCTCCCTTACCGACAGCACGTGAACATTCTTGGCAAACGATTTGCATCGATAGAGTTCAGGTATATCCCACGATGTCACAATGAACTAGCCGATGCACTTGCCACTTTAGCTTCAATGCTACCTTATCCGGGCAACACCCATGTCAATCCCTTGGAAATTCAAATCAGAGAAAGCCACGGTTATTGCAATGCGATCGAAGAAGGACCAAGCGTCAAGCCATGGTATTACAATATCAGGAGATTTCTGAAAACGCAAGAATACCCAGAACATGCTACTGGAGATCAAAAGAGGACCATTAGGCGACATGGAGGTGGTTTCTTTTTGAGCGGCGAGGTCATGTACAAAAGAACCCCAGATCTTAACCTTTTAAGGTGTGTTGATGCCGAAGAAGCGGGAAGAATCATGCACGAAGTACACGCAGGAGTATGCGGGCCTCATATGAATGGGTATGTCTTAGCCAAGAAAATCCTTCGAGCAGGTTATTATTGGATGACCATGGAGAAAGATTGTTTCGGTTTTGTCCGAAAATGCCATCAATGTCAGGTACATGGAGATCTGATTCATGCACCTCCAACTGAGCTGCATCCTATGTCAGCGCCGTGGCCATTTGTTGCTTGGGGAATGGATGTCATCGGCCCGATTGAGCCAAAAGCTTCGAATGGACACCGATTCATATTGGTGGCTATCGACTACTTCACAAAATGGGTCGAAGCCGTCACTCTCAAATCAGTCACCAAGAAAGCGGTGGTGGATTTTGTACACTCAAATCTTATCTGTCGTTTTGGTATACCTGCAACTATCATCACGGATAATGCTGCGAATTTGAACAGTCATTTGATGGAAGAAATATGCGAGCAATTCAAAATAACGCATAAGAACTCCACCCCTTATCGGCCCAAAGCCAATGGTGCCGTGGAAGCAGCAAACAAAAACATTAAGAAGATTTTGAGAAAGACAATCCAAAGTTCTAGACAATGGCATGAACAATTACCGTTCGCTTTACTGGGATACCGTACTACAATACGCACATCGGTGGGAGCAACTCCATACCTGCTAGTCTATGGAACTGAGGCTGTGATACCGGCAGAGGTAGAAATTCCTTCACTTCGTACAATTGTTGAAGCAGAGATTGAAGATAGCGAGTGGGTTAAGACTCGTTTGGAACAATTAACTTTGATCGATGAAAAGCGAATGGTTGCGGTCTGTCATGGACAACTGTACCAACAGAGAATGGCTCGTGCTTACAACAAGAAAGTACGACCGAGAAATTTCGAAGTAGGTCAGTTGGTTTTAAGACGCATTCTTCCACATCATGAGGAAGCGAAAGGAAAATTCGCTCCTAATTGGAAAGGACCATACATCATTAGGAAGATACTGCCAAGAGGAGCATTATACTTGGGAGACATGGAAGGAAAAGATCCTGAAACGGCTGTGAATGCAGATGCTGTGAAAAGGTATTATGTCTGAACTTGCTTCAATGAGGTCCTCACAAGTCGAAATGATTGAAGGCTTTTATTCCCGCTACCCAAACACTACCAACCCTTTTTGTAAACCCCTTTGAGCCGGCTACCTTCTTTTGGCTACCCTCTTTGGAATCCAAACCAAACCCAAAAAAAAAAAAAAAAAAAAAAAAAAAAAAACAAAGTTCTTGAACTACGTTCTGACTTGATTCCGAAAGGATACGTAGGCAACCTCTCCCTGAGGTTCAGTCACACCAAATCAAAAATCCCGGTTTCCCCAAAAATGAAACTGGGGCAGATGATATTTTTGATTCGGTTTAAGATCCGTCAAGATGATTCCAAAGTTGTAATTTTGTTTACAATTCTTGTTACCCGAACCGAGTACAATTCCTTCAAGATCGATTGGAAGTTGTGAAAACATCATTGTTACGATCCGGGGTTCCTGGAATGAAAAGAAATAAAATGAGAGAGTCTTATTGATGAAAACCTTCGGGCACCATAAGACGATGGAAGTAGATAAATAAAATGAGAGAGTCTTATTGGTGAAAACCTTCGGGCACCGTAAGACGATGGAAGTAGAGAAATACAAAATGAGAGAGCCTGTTGGTAAAAACTCGCAAAGAGTGCTATCTGGCGATGGTAAGAAGAGAAATGAGAGAGGTCGATTGGCGAAAACCCGCAAAGGGCGCTATCAACCGAAAAGTTTGTTTCACCACGAGAGGTCCTGGCGCGGCTCCTTAACTCGGAAATATAGACCCGTTTTGGTTCATAAGAAAATGGGAGTTTTGTGACGATCAAGCATCTAGTCCGAGGAGCATGTCATGTTGGTTAAAGTCAGCGTATACCTCAGATAAGTCCTTCTTTTCTCCCTCGAAAGGGACTCCTCTATCTTTGATACGTTTTTCCATTCTTTGATTCATTCTTCTTCTTTGAATCCCTTTCGGTTTAATTTTAATTCTGAAAATATTACAAAGGAAGGTGACAGGACCGGTTTTACAGGACTCCGCCTGGTAAAGAAGAAAAGAAAAATAGCCTCAGTGGTGTATTGTTACAATCCACGATTGGATCGTAATGATCGATTGTTTCCAAAGGAAAAGAGTTTTAGAAAGGAAGCGGAAACCAAAGGTTAAGGTCTTAGAAGAGACAGAATAAGGCAGAAGGATAGAACCTACACGGAAAATCCCCATGGAATTCCGGGAATGAACCCGGTCAGTTCAAAAGGAAGTCACCCCAAAGACAATTGGTAGCAAACTTCTCAACAAAATGGGGAAACAATCAAGCAATGAAGATAACCAAGGCCGCAAAGCCAACCACTTTTTCAACTGATAAAATGTTTTTTGTTGAAAGCAGGTTCTGTTTAATTGTGCAAGAAGAAAGTACAACTCGAACAAGTGAAATACGCAAGCTTTGAAATGGCTTTGGAACAAGGAAAACACATAAAAAGGTAAGTTTCTTTGTAGAGGTTTATCCTATGCATTTGTTGATGGTTAAAAAGAACGCCTAAAAGAAGGCCAAAAAAAATGAAAGAAAAGAAAATGAAAACTCCGAAAAAGAGAATCAAATCATATCGGTCCAATATCTGTTTGGACCCCGGTCAGAAAAACCGAGGGTCTTTCCGGCCAGAAAGCCGTGAAAATTTTATCCCCGGTCAGAAAACCGAGGATCTCCCAGTCAGAAAAGCTGCGGAGCCATTTACTTTTACCCGGCCAAAAAACCGAGGATCCGACGGCCAAAAAACCGTTAGATATTGTTTGAATTCCGACCAGAAAGCCGTGAAACTTTTATCCCGGTCAAAAACCGAGGATCTCCCGGTCGAAAAGCTGCGGAGCCATTTACTTTTACCCGGCCAAAAACCGAGGATCCGACGGCCAAAAACCGTTAGATGTTGTTTGAATTCGGCCGAAAGCCGTGAAACTTTTATCCGGTCGTGAAACCGAGGATCTCCCGGTCGAAAACTGCGGAGCCATTTACTTTTACCCGGCCAAAAACCGAGGATCCGACGGCCAAAAACCGTTAGATGTTGTTTGAATTCCGACCAGAAAGCCGTGAAACTTTTATCCCGGTCGAAAACCGAGGATCTCCCAGTCAGAAAACTGCGGAGCCATTTACTTTTACCCGGCCAAAAACCGAGGATCCGACGGCCAAAAACCGTTAGATGTTGTTTGAATTCGACCGAAAGCCGTGAAACTTTTATTCGGTCGAAAACCGAGGATCTCCCCGATCGAAAGCTGCGGAGCCATTTACTTTTACCCGGCCAAAAACCGAGGATCCGACGGCCAAAAACCGTTAGATGTTGTTTGAATTCGGCAGAAAGCCGTGAAGCTTTTATCCCGGTCGGAAAACCGAGGATCTCCGGTCGGAAAATTGCGGAGCCATTTACTTTTACCCGACCAAAAAACCGAGGATCGACGACCAAAAACCGTTAGATATTGTTTGAATTCGGCCGGAAAGCCGTGAAGCTTTTATCCGGTCGAAAACCGAGGATCTCCCGATCGAAAAGCTGCGGAGCCATTTACTTTTACCCGGCCAAAAACCGAGGATCCGACGACCAAAAAACCGTTAGATATTGTTTGAATTCGGCCGAAAGCCGTGAAACTTTTATCCCGGTCGGAAAACCAGGATCTCCCGATCGAAAACTGCGGAGCCATTTACTTTTACCCGGCCAAAAAACCGAGGATCCGACGGCCAAAAACCGTTAGATATTGTTTGAATTCCGGCCGAAAGCCGTGAAACTTTTATCCCGGTCGGAAAACCGAGGATCTCCCAGAGTCAGAAAACTGCGGAGTCATTTATTTTTATCCCGGCCAAAAAAACCGAGGATCCGACGGCCAAAATCGTTAGATATTGTTTGAATTCCGACGAGAAAGCCGTGAAACTCTTCTACAAAATCCCGGCCGAAAGCCGTTTGAACCTTTGTGAAATCATGACTTTCTTACCCAATACCGAAGAGTCTTTTAATCACTTTCCGTGTCACAACTAACTCACGAAATTTTCCTAGCAAAACTGGGGCGGAAAAATTTCGTTCGTTTGTTTGTTTTGTTGTCTAAATAGGTTTGACCTCGGGATGCAAGGATCGAGATAACCTACAAATGGAACATCAATCCGGAGTGAAGAAAAGAAGAAAAGAACCGAGAGAAAAGATTTTCAAACGTTGGAGTAAAAAAAGGCGCGGATTGCACAGAAAATGATTGAAGTAACAAGCTCCGCCGACTCCGTTTCACTCAATGTTACAGAAATAAACGAGCACGTACAGCTTGTGGAGCATCAAGATTCAGATCGAGGTCTACAACAAATCAGCTAAGATTCAAGATCAAGTCTTCAAGAGAATCATAGATAGGAATCTTGTAACTCATAGTTTGATAGCATAGCTAGTTCAGCTTTAATTTCTTTTGGTGTAATAAGGAGGTCAGTAAGCAGTAAGCAGCAACAACAGCAACGATAGCAACAGTAACAGCAAAGTGTCAGTCCACGGTAGTCCCAGCTACCAAAACTTCCCGAACTACATTGACCTGATTCCTGTTTAGCCCAGGATATGTAGGAGGCCTCCGAAGCAAAGGCTCGGTCAAACTTTTTCAAAATGCTTCCCACGGAGTATTCAAACGGGCAAAAATCGCTCATATTTGCTCATTTATCTTTGCACGAAAAACTCTTCGTAGTTTTCACGCAAAGAGGGGCAGCTGTGAGCACGTGATTTTTGCCTAACATGAATTACTCCCACAAAATCAAAACAAAAATCGTCTATTTTTTACGATGTGTATTTTTGTTGAATTTTCGTGTTATTTCTGGTAATTGTTTGTATTTGCATATGCATGATTATATGTGTTTAAATTAATAAAAATACAAAAAAATAGGTCATATTTACATTTTGATCTAACTTTGCAATTAGGGGTAGTTTAAGTTTATTTTTTGCAAAATAAAATCACAAAAAATATGTATTTTTTGCTTTTCTAGTATTTAAATGCCTAATTGTGTGATTTATATTTAATTGATGTTTAAATTGAGTGTGTTATTTGTTCATATAACCTAATTAGTATTTCTTATAATTTAATTGACTTTGTAGTGTAATTAGAATTTTTTTTGTGATTTTTTTTTGTTTTAATAAATTGAGAATTAAAATTAAAAAGAGAAGAGAAAAGGAAATAATTAGGAGTACAAAATCGAATTTGGGCCAATTCAAAATGCCAAATCAGGAGCCCAATAACACCCAAACTCCCCAGCCCATCCGGTTAGCCCATTTTCAAAGCCCCCTTTTAATCTTAGCCATTGATCATTGTGATCTAACGGCTGAGATTAAAGGGTTAATTTTAAACCCAAGACCCTTAAACCTTCAACCAAACAGCCCCTTTTCTCCAACCCCTCTTCACCCTGCGATTTCCGGCCACCGTCCCCGTCGTGCGCCGCCGGCCGGAAATCGCCTCCGCCGGCGGCCGTAGTCCAATCGCCCCCATTTTTACACCATAGCTTCCCCTTCTCCCCCTCAACACGAATCCGGCAACCATTAGTCTCGAATCGTTCCCAAACGTTTCGAATATTAGATCGAAAATTGCCGGAAAATCGATTTGCTCCCCGAATCACTCCAACTTCACACCATAGCATCCCCTAGCCTCGCTCACACCTAAACGACCTTTGGTTCCATTCAAATCCAGCCCGAAACCATGAAGCCCCAAATCAAGACTTCAAGAACCCTAAATCCCAATTTGGGCCGCCGGTTTCGATTTGAAGAAATTGGGATTAGAGTAGATTTTAATTGAGATGTTTTCGGTTGAAAACATTTCAATTAAAATCCATTTGATTCCCAAAGTCCGAATTTGAGTCAAGAACCGAGAATTTTCTCCAAAGTGGCCGATTTTTGATTTCTCTTTAAGGTAATGTTCATGTTTACCGTTTATTTCAATTTGCTTTTGTATTTTTGTTGATTGAATTCTTCTTGATGTTTGTCGGCCGTCTCTATTTTTATTCATCTCTTGGGACCTTTTATTTGGTCGAGTTGTTAGTTGTTATTCTTCGTTGTTTAACGAGTGATTGTGAATCGAATTCGATTCGTTGTTAATATCGTTAAGTTGTTTGATATTGAATTTATACATGCTGTCCGAAATTGTGTAGTCACTGCTTGTCGGATTTGTTTGTCGATTACGCATATCGTAATCGGCTAATCGAATGATATAGAATATGTGTTTGCGTCGATTAGCGTCGTCGATTAGTTAGCTTCATTTTTTCTCTTTTCTCTTCTTTGGCCGAGAACACTGTTTCATTGAATTGCCAATTCTAAAGTCTTGTTTTGTCTATTTGATTACCAATGTTGTTGAATACAGGTTCGCGTCGATTAGCGTCGTCGAACATTTAGTTTCGAATTTGTTTCATTTTTTCTTCTTTTCTCTCGGCTTTGGAGTGTTATAATTTGTTGAATTTGTTTGTCGGCTTTTGTTGTCGATCATACATGTTGTGATTCGACTTAACGAATGTTGTCGTTTCGATTCGCAAATTGGTTGTTTGAAATTCCGGGCAGTGGTTCACTGTTTTGCTTGAATTAAAATTTTTTTTGGTTTGTTTGATTGTTCAGAGTGTTGAGCTAATTGTTGGATTGTTTGTTTTGAACCATTATTTGATTCTAAATTAGGTTGTGAATTGGATATAGTTGTTAGTCCATTTAAGTAGCCCTAAAATCAACCTTTAAAGTGCAATACACATGGAAATAAGTTGTTAAAACTTGCTGGACAGCAGTGTATTTCATTAGTTTTTACCTTTAGGACTTTGTTTAGGTGTTTAAAACCCATACTTAGACACAACAGTGGGCTGTCAGGGAATATAATGATCAAAAAAGTTTGAATTCTTAATTGTTTGAATGCTTTTTGAGCTGGAAAATCATAACAAACATGGGGGAATGATGAAAGATAAATGGGTACACATGTTGAAAGAAGAGAGAAGCTGTAAAGAAGAGTGTTTTAATAAAAAATTTGTAAACTTAGTCTTTAAATACAGGACAGACTCTCTGGATAGATTCATTCACACCAACAGAGAGTTCACTGGTTTTCAGAAGCAGAGAACACACAAAAAAAGAACAGATAGCATACTGTTAACACACAAAAACAGAGAGAGAGCTTAACACATTGAGAATCTGAAAGAAACACACACACAGATACACACTGTTCTATACCGGTTTTAAAACTAGTTTCCAAGCTTCTGGAATTTTGCTGCGTTGCTGTTGATTCCTATTGTTGTTGCTGCTGAAATCCTCACCCTTCTGTTTCTTCTTTACTTCCAGGTATACTCTCAAAATTGTATTGAAGTCAAGGTTGTGCTTTGAATGAAACAAATCAGTTTGCTGTTATGATTGTTGTTTAATTCAACTACTGCTGTTCATGTTTTATTAGATTTGCCCATTAGGCAAACAGTTAAACCTTGTACAAACCTGATTTAGGAAGTCTAATCATAGGTGTGAGTTGAGAGGATTTTAATATTAAGTCAAATGGAGTGCTTCTCGTGGGGTGGAAGATTACCTTATGCAGACATGTTTTTTATTCCATCTATAATTTCAGAATTTGTTGCATGTGACACATTGGTTATTCAATAGAGTGAACTGTATGCACATTATTGATAGATTTGATTCTGAAGAGATTTAGACTTTAGTTGGTGATTAGCGATTTTGGTTATACAAACCTTTCACGGTAATTCCACTTCTATATTTCGCTATGATGAACCGGGAGTAATGTTTTACAGATCATTAGGCTACCTGTTCTGCTACAAGTGCCTCCATGTTTATTTGAATAGGATTTTCGTAACGGGTTTGAGTCATTATTGTGAAACTTCCTTGTTATCGATCTTGATTCGCGTATATAGTTGCCAAAACTGTGGACTTAGTTGCGCTAGAGAGGTTTCACTTGTATTAGTTTGTTTTTTTGCCAGAATCAGGTTTATTTATTATCTTATTGCGTTGACATTCTTTTGCAATGTCCCATAAGTATTGATTAGCCGATTCCAACGTGTGTGTTTTCTTTTGGTTGTGCTCGAGGCGTCTCTTAGGCCCCGTTTGTTCTTGGTTAATTAAATTCTTTGATATTTTAAGTTGTGCCATCCACCGTTAAATCTTATACGGCCTTCGTGAATCAGTTGAGAAATGCTCTAATCAGGACAAGTTGAGGTACGCTTGTATTTAAAAAGAATTAATTTTCTAAACTCGGGCGCATATTCATGTGATTTAAATTCGAATCTCAACGATGTTAAAATATGTCAAAATCACGGGTATAATGTGACGTGGCTCGAAACGTGTTTTAATAACGCTACGATCATTCTTAAAAATTGGATTAAAAGCGGTTAATAGGTTTAAATTGCATTATGATGTGAACATGTATAAAATCAGGAATTTTTAGCCATTTATAATAATTGAAGCGACCGTGCTAGAACCGCGGGATCCGGGGGTGCCTAACACCTTCCCTCGGGTCAACAGAATTCCTTACTTAGAATTTCTGGTTCGCAGACTTTATTTGGAAAGTCGAAAATTTCCTCGATTCGGGATTTAAATAAATCGGTGACTTGGGACACCTTAATTTATTCCAAGTGGCGACTCTAAAATAAATAGAATAATCCCGTTTCGAATATTGTCACTTAAATTGGAAAAACTCCCTTGCGCTCCTACCCCGGGTAGCGGGCGCGCCAAAAGGAGGTGTGACATGAATTTCAAAATTAAAATGTTAAAGTTTCAATTTAACACTTTAACTTTGAATTTCAAATTTAAAGTTTCAATTTAAGTTATATTAAGAATTTGTATTACTTTAAAATATAAATTAAAGAATAGAAGGAATATGATAAAAATTGAACTTGCTACAAATTGCAAGTGCTTCTTTATTTCATATTTCATAACTCAAATTTGAAACTTACAAATTGAATGTTTACATCTTTTAATACTTGAACAAATAACAATAAGTAAATTCAAATATTTTGCATTGCCCTGCTAAGTTCGTCATAATCAATATGAACTGATTGGCCTTCTTCCGGAGTATTTAATTCGGATGGGTGACCACTTGTTAATATATCTCCAAGTTCCTCGTCTTCCGGGCGATCAACATCTTCATGTCCTTGATTTCTTCTTTCCGATCTAATCCAATCTCTCATACATACTAAAACTTCTAAAGCATTGCTTCCCAATGAGTGACGCGTATCTCCAAGTTGTTGTCTTGCTTGGCTAAATGCACTCTCGGATGCAACAGGTTGAAATTGGCACATTCATCACGTCCCTAGCCATTGCGTAGAGAACAAGAAATTGCTTTCCATTTTCATGCCACCACCCCAACGGTGAAAAATCCTTTGTGCGAGGCTCATTTTGTTTCTGCAAGTAGAATTGAAGTTCATCAATGTTCCCTGCAACTTGTTTGAGTGTTAGAAAAAGTAGAAAAAATATTAAAACTTTCATCTAATCCTTCATCTTCAGTCACTGTAGCAGAAGTGCTATATTGCATAATAGAATTATTAACATTACCTGCAGCTATATCAATTACATTTGCATAATAATTATATAATTGCTGTAAATAATCATTTAAACTGTTCATAGAAGTATATAAATTTGGGGTTTCAGTTTCCCCAATCTCCATATAAGTATATAAAGCATTCATTAATTGATGACAATCAGACAATTTAATTGAAGGATTTAAAATTGCACCAACTAAGTAAATCGGAGGAATTGGAAAGAAATATTTTTTGAATTTGTCTTGCATATTTGTCACAGCAGCCGTATATTTTTCTTTTTTCTTAAATTCAAAGAGTAGAAAAGAAATTTCCGCTATATGTACTAAACCCATAGCAATAGTAGGGTAATAAGATCCAGAAAACTCAACAGTAGGAGTATAAAATTTATGTAAAAATTTAACAACATCATTAATGACCGCCCAAGTATCAGTTGTTAACATACGACTTGGATTCGTACAATGTGCATTAGCAACTCCAGTTATTGGATATCTATATTTATAGCAAACTTTTAAAAATAAATATGTATAGTTCCATCTAGTAACTATTTCTTCTGGCATGAATCGGGGTTGAATTGGACACACCTATCTTTAAATTCCCTTATTCTAGAATGTCTATTATTTCCTTGAATTACACCAACTGCTCTTCTAACAAGACTAATCTTTGTTGAAAATAAATCTAGGCCACTTTTAACAATTAAATTATACACATGACATGCACACCTAACATGAAAAGTTTCATTAACAGATGGTTGCAAATGCAATTTTAATATTGAAATTGCGGCAGTGTTGTTACAAGCATTATCAAAAGACATACATAATATTTTTTGTTTGAGATTATAAAATTCTACAACTTCACAAATAGTGTTGCTTATAAATGCAGCGGTATGACTCTGATCTTCATCATATCTAAAAGCAATAATACGTTTTTGCATAACAGTATTATCATCTATCCAATGGCATGTAACAGTAATATATTCACGTCCATTAACAGCTTGACCAATATCAGAAGTTAGAGATACTCTACAAGGAAGTTTTTCAAACAAATAACGTAAATATGTTTGATATTGTCCGTGAAGTCTGAAAATATCAGCTCTACAAGTACTCCTAGGTATACCTTTAAATAATGGATTGTATATTCTTTGAATATATGTAACATAATATGACGAAGAAGCAAACGAAAAAGGTAGACAACCTAAAGCAATCATTTTCGCTAATTCCTCACGATCCTTCATTTTATCATATTTTACTAACCCTCCAGTAGTAGGGTTAATAGTTGTTTGACTATCATCACCATCTAGGCCCCATTCTATCGGGTGTGAAATTCTCATATGCCTACTAAGCGTTCCAGTTCCCCCTAAATTTCCTCCAGTCAAATGTTTAAATGAATCTTTACAAATTTTGCATCTAACTCTATCAGAACCTTCAATTAATTCAAAAAAATTCCAAACCTTACTTCTTTTTCTACGATTACTCGTCGGAGCCGTAGGTGGTCTACCCCCAGTGCCACGAGGCCCACGACCACCACCCCTTGTACCAACTCCAACACTACCTACCCCAGCACTAGGTGCACTAGTAGGTGTAGCAGATATCTCTTCTTCAATTCCTATTTCATTATCTTATATTCCATAATCTTCTTGTAATTGATCATAATCTATATTTTCATTAGGCGATGTTTCGGGAATAATAGATATTGGGCTATTACTACCAGATACTGAAGAATTACCTCTACTTTTACTCCCCCTACCAGTAACTTTTCTACACGCTTTTTTAGAAGCACTAAACATATTGTAAAATTTAAGGAATAAATAAGCTCAAAATAAATATGCAATTAAAATATTAATAAGAGAAAGAGTTGGAGGGGGTGCACCGAATTGGAGCACTTGGTTATGCAATTCCGAATTTTCGATGTTACCACGAACAAACGTCAAGCCAATATTCCAACTTGAAGTTCAAAACCCGAATGATAAATACTATAATTGAATTTCAATTATTCAACAAAAATGAGCCAAATAAATTCGAAGATGAAATGAGAAATTATTAAGACTTGAAGTTGAAGACTTGAAGTCTTGAACTAGATAATTAGAGAATAGGTGAATGAGAGAATTTGAGATTGAGATGAGAATTTTGAGTGAGAAATGAAGAGGGGGAGGGGTATTTATAGATTTACATAAGGCTACATTTGTAAATTAAAAATGTGTTAAAAATTAAAAAAAAAATGGCCAAAACTTCAATAAATCCGTTGGCCAACGGATTTTTCTGATATAGCCGTTTGGGGTGGGCCCCATATTTCTGAATTTTTTAAAAAAAAAAAAAATATTACCGTTGAACCGGGCCGGGCCGTGCCGGTTTACCCGTTAAGGGTACTGTTAGCCGGACCGGGCCTACCCGGTTCCGGTTACCCGTTATTATATTTTTCCCGGAACTAACCCCTACCCCATAAAAATCCAGCCCACCCGGCCCCTTCTCAACCGGTCCGGGCCGGTTCCGGTTTCTGCCGGTCTGGGCCGGTCCGGAACCGGTCCAACCCGGCCCGTTTAACAGGTTTAATATACATAAGTAAACACATGAAGAATCTTAAACATTTTTTTCACGTGTCATCGTACAACACTACCTTTTGTTCGACAATCGTTACCCTGCTTCTTATGTTTCTTCTTTGGAGTTTTCTCTTTGATAGATGTGCCCATTTAGGTTTTTTTTTTTACATATATAATACTAATAATAACTATAGAAACTAAAAATAAATCTGAAGAATGAATGGTCATTTTTGCTTAATCTTGGACATCTTTACGATTAAAGGCTCATGCATGAAGAGAAGCTCACTCTCCCCGTCTCCCGTCTATACTTTTTTTGTATCTATTTTATTTAGATGAGATTTATAGTGACAATCCAATATCTAAAAGAGATAAAATGGACACATTTAGGAACAAACCATTGCAATTTTATCAACTGCTTTTGTACTATCACTTCCCAAACAAATATAGATTCTTTTTCAAAACAGAAAGCCAAATTATAGCTAAAATTATTAACGATTTATAGAATTTCATTGGAGATGAATGGTAAAGAAAATATATCAGAAATAAGTAAAGGAAAAACTTAACACAAGTAAGAGAAGATTTTAGAGCTCAAAAGAGATGAACGTAGATGAAAATTCTGAAAAGTGAAATAAGATTAGACAACAAAGTATCACCAGAGAGCATTACAAGAAGGGGGCTCATTGGGTGATGAAAATGGCTAATTTCATCAAATAAAGAATTTATGTTTTAAAATATATATTTACCGAGTAGCTAAAGAAAATAAAAAAATATTTTAATATAAAAAAAAAAACTTCTGTTTCAGACCTAACTTAGAAATATTAAGATGATGAAGAAGAGTAAGAGATACAATTTAGATCATACAAAGAAGAACTATATATGCTCACAACTTCCTCAACGTTAAATTATTTTTCAAGTCAATGACTCTTGCATACATCTCAAATAGAACTTATACTCATGAATCATGATGAGATGAGATCTTAGATGAAACTTAAACAAATTGTTGCATCATTCGCATGGTACTCAATAGTTACAACATCTTACACGTTCTTTATGAACTTCATCAATGCTTCTACACTTGTTTGAGATTCTTGGTTATAGACCGCTCCAACGTTACCTTTGAAAACTTATTAATTGAAACGTATTGTGTTTTTGGGAGTTCAAAAGAAATAAACGTGAGAGGGTTGCAAAGAAGTTACTTTAACAATATTTTTGGTAGTTTAAAAGAGATTTTTATTTATTCTTTTGTGATAATAAAAATGAAGTAGCACAACTTTACTACCTTAACTATGCAATAGGGCAATTGGGCTCGCAACTAGTAAATCAATAAAACGGAATTTCGTATAAGTAAATTCTCGTATCAAAGATGTGGTAGCTTTCTTTTCCCAAATCAAAATTGAAACTACATAAACTAATTAGTGGGAAAGGTTTGTTGATTAAGTCAAATGATGCATGTTTTATCTTAATTAAGACAGATCCAAGAGGATAACAGATTTCCCTTCTAAGATACATAAGGTGCCGTACCTCTACAATTTATACATTTCATTTCTTATTTAGAGGAGAGAATGCACCTTTAACTATATTTTGCAACTATGAAGGATCAAGTCGAGATCTCCTTTTATTTGTCATTGCTTCAATGGAGAATAACAGCGAGTAAGATCACCTATGCATACTACCAATTCCAGAAACTCCAATGGGTTTACTAGAGCCTTGGAGCATTTATCATATATACAACCATGTAGGGGTGAAGAGAAACATTTACAGGTACATAGAAGTACAACTGAGTCTTGGTATTTCAGATTGAATTTCCGACTGCTATCATTTCTGCACAAAGAAGAGAACTTACAAGCTGCATCCTTACGTTGATACTAAGGGGCTGCTGACGGCATTGATAAATACTGCCGCCACTCCTCCGGTGTCCCCTTTTTCGATCTTAACATTTTTATAGCCGAGCTGGTCAAAGGTATAGCGAGAATGTCATACTCTTTAGGGGCCTGCAAGATCACAATTAAGCAGCCTTTTATCTGGTAAAACAAGAGTATTGGCATTTCTGCTGACCCTTTTGTTAAACATGATACTTCACCTCCAAACCACCTCATAGAAGAAACATAAAAAAGGAGAACGAGAAACAAGTAAAATAAAACAGGAAAAAAAAAACAAGGAAAACGGTTACATATATGAAACTGTTTTCAATTAAGAAGCTTTGCCACAGTTCTGGACCTATGAAGCTACTACGATAAGAATCAGTAATACCTTAGGTTCTTTCATAAGCTTCATATTTGCTTCTTCGAGTGTCTTATGACCCTTCCTTGAGTTGCATCTGGAACAGGCAGTGACCTATTGGAGGAGATATTAATGTTAAGCAGCAATGTGAACTTACAGCAGCGAAAAACTTGTGGGCCTATATATCCCATCTTTCCAGCTCAGAACAGAAGCAGGACAAATGGATTAACAGGATTTCAAATTAAGATTTGGGGGGGGGGGGGGATACACACTATCTGAAGTGAGAACTGAGGAAAAAGGAAAGCCTCATTCAAGAGTTGCCACTTAAGATATAATGAAATGTTGTTTTGCGATATAAATCAAATTTACAACATTAATTAAATCTTTAAATTTTCTTTTTAACAAAGCAGATGATATTTATTAAGCTCATCTATTGCAATACTTTCACTAAGCTTTGAGATATTACAAGATAGTTCAAGTTGCAAAACCAAATTACACAAAAACTGGTGCCCACGCAATAATAATCGTTAGACTAGCACCATCCAGCTTCTGAGACTTGGTTCATTCTAGTCAGTCCTGTTCCCAAGGAATTTCAACTTCATCGGACTAGTTGAGACAATTCTAGTATGTTATCCACATTTTACCTACCAAATCCATTTGTCCTTTATATCTGTGCATGATCCATATCGGCGATTAAGATTTTGACCAACTCAAATTGATGCTTAACCAGTCATGGCCTTTTATAAGGACAAAAGGTGCAATCTTTTGAAGCCGAATTAGCACAAACATAATTATCTGCATAGAAAAATAATTAAGTGACAGCGGGAGTTAGATAACATTATAGGCAATCTTACCAGATTCTCCCAGGTCCATTCTCCACAACGGGCAATTGGCAGAACATGATCAACAGTCAAGTTCTCATCCGAAGAACAATATCTGTCAATATAGGAAAAGGTATTAGGACATTGATTATAAATCATGATCTCCCAAGTCACAAGTACAGGAAAAGCTAAGAGAGGTCAAGACACATCCTGCCTCTGTTTAGCTTTCATAAAATCTGTTCCATTTATAGTAGCAAAATCAAGACCTTACTTGGATTTCCATTATAAGGGCAGCTAAGGAGATTTTTTTTGAGAATAAACGATAAAACAAGGACAAGAGAAATAAGGTTTGATGAGGCGGTTACTTGTGCTCAATGGTGGAGATCTTAGTGAATGTAAAACATGATAACTTTGTAGATGAAGTTGTAACAGGCTTCAAAGTTGCTTTGGCTTGGCGTTTAGTGGCAAAAGTCATCCACAATAGATGTTTCCTTGGTTGTTCGAGGTAACAGAGGATATACGTTCAAAGTTTCTGGTAGAGTAGCAGGAATTCGCAACATGGAATGAGCATCTATTATGGCCTTGCAGCATTTAGTAGTGGAGAAAGCAACCGAGATGTGCATTTCTTTTCCCCCTGAAATGCCACACTATATCTTAGAATTTCTCCTTGAAGCCACCAAGAAAACTGCTTTCTGACTATGGAATCTGTGATTTATGCTAATCTGAAAGCTAAGAATCCAATCAAAAGGAGGAAAATTTTAAGTCTTGGTGGTCCTTGTGTGCAAAAGAATGAGAACCATTAATCATCTTTGCCTCAATTAAAGTGATAGGAAAAATGGCAACTCCTTACTTTTTTTGGTGTGCCTGAGTAGGACTCAATAGATGTGATTTCAAAAGTATACTCCACATGTTTTTTGAGCTCAATACGGATGGGAAAAGAGCCGTTGAGGGGTCAAAAGGGAACTCTGTGTGGAGATATAAGAGTTCATTTTTGCTTATTCACTTCATCATGCTTGCTGTTGTCAAATACACAACAGTAATTACAGGTACATTTTTGCTTCAGAGAATAAAACAGTTGATCATTCCTTTGGAGAAGTAGAACAGTTCTACTATCAGTTTTTAACCAGAACTAAATAGCACCACTACAGGCATCAAAAAGGTGGCAAAGCACTTACTGGCACACGTAGTTGTCCCGATAAAAGATATTCTTACGACTGAGAGCTTTCTTTATTCTCCTCCGTTTGACAACCTGAAGTAAATGAGGAACCTGGAAGTACCGAGATGTCAGAATAAGAAAAAAGAACAGACAAATCAAGATATAAAGAATAAAGGAAGCATAATAAACCAATGATCATTGGTGCTGACTAATGGCATACCCTTAATACAGCAGGAATATAATAGGAGCCACTTGGTGAATTTACTGTCTGATCATAATACTCCAGAACATCAGCCTGTGAAGAACAAATCAAAAGCTTTATATTAAAAAGAAAATAATGTGAAAAAGAGGATGCTGGAAAGTTGCTTTACAGTTTCACCCAATAGTAACTTGATCAGAACTAGAAATCACAATATGCACTAACAACTGGTCATGAAGATTAGTTCAGATTAGAATGTTGATAATGCTAATACTTTTCTGGGTATGAAAAATGCTGTAATATTAAAGGATTAAAATTTTAAAGTCTAAAGCAAATAAGGTTATTAAGTCATTTACATAATCCCTGGCAAATATCGTGTAAATGTTGAATTTTAAATATCCAGTTGACACTGCACATTGAGCTACTTATTCTTTCAAGCTTAGCAGCTTTAATTTCTAATAAGGTTGTCTCTCCAAGGATAGTCAAATTAGTGACCTGAAGTTTGGGGTCACGGGAACCTATTTTTGTAAAATGATTTTAAATTTTTGAGATTGAGTCACCTCGAACTGAAACATTCACTGTAGATTGGTTCATGAGAGAAGGAAATTTGGTTATCTTAGCTCTTTCCCATCCACTTAATAGAAGGGCTTATACAAGGTAATTTCCCATCTAACCAAGACTTGACTTCTCCTACTCCACAATATCCCGAAGGAAAAGAATCATCAGCATGTACACAACCACAAAATCAGCAATCATCAATGGGAATCGTGATCTCCACCATCACATTCACTGGACTCTAAGCACAGTGTAACAAGAACAAAACAACCTTTTTAGTAAGCATAAATTGAAAATATTAATTCATTTCTCCCTGTTCGAATCCAATCTTTACATCCTAAATTCATGCATAATGTCATTACTTCTACGTTTGAAATGGAAAACCTCAGATATCAAGGATTTCTTTTCATTCTTTACTTCTTCTTTTCCAATGAAGTACAACGACAACAACAACAACAACAACAAAAAGCACAATATAATCCCATAAGTGGGATCTGGGGAGGGTAGTGAGTACGCAAACCTTACTCCAATGAAGTAAGTAAATATCATTAATTAAGGCATTGAAAAGATGCATAGTTACAAAAGGAACCAAAAGGCTAGCTCCAGAACAATATCTATGCTAAAGAAAAGGGAGCTAACAAAACAAAAAATTGTCAACATCAAATGGGCTCCAATACAATGTCAATGCTAAGATCAGGGAGCTAACAAAACCAAAAAATTATTAATGTTGTTCACAGGGGTATGAAAATCCTTTTTTCTTTTCTCGATATGTCATAAACTACAGAATTATTACAGTACATCAAACTTTTGCAAGGCTGATTTCGTGTATATAGTTCATGTATTAGGTGATTCAAGCACTTCTCAGCCAACGTAACTGAACTTTTGAAGCAAACATGCCTAGTCTTAGGGTTTTATTAGATCAAAGCGAAATAAAGCCTTGTGGAGAGGTGTCAACTCTGAAATTTACCCGCATATCTAGCATGAAATGGGGAAACAATAACTCCAGCTCTTGAGTGGGATAGGGTAACTTTCTTTTTCTTCCCAATGCGCAAGATGGCAGGACTATGAGGGGAGGAGGCAGGTAGTGTTCAAAGAGACTGAAAGGCTCCAACAGTTTAGGATAGAACCAGTCTTGTTTTCTAACTCATAAACAATCAAGCAGTTAGCATTTCAAGTTTCACTTATTGCCATCTAAAAAACTTGACCTTTTTGTTTAAACACAGCTCTATTCAGAGGCGGACACAAGGTTGATGCACCGGGTTCATATGAACCCTGAACTTTCAACGCGGAACATAAATTTGTGTAAAAATTCATTACACATGGAGTTTATATCTTGGACCTGACGCTGGCTCTATTGAGGCAACAGGAAGATCTTTTTTTTTTTTTAAGGTTTGATTGTTAAGGCCACAGGAAGGAATAAATGTAGCAACTACAAGGAGTTCTAATAACAGCAAGAAATCAAATGGTCTTACCTTCTCCATGAATTCCAAGCAAATAGCCCGTTTCCAGCAGACAACATTAACAGGCCTAGAAAGTAAAAATTATTAGACTTGACAACAAATTCAAAAAGAGGTATACTGCTCCAGTAAGTCAGTAACTACTCAAATTTTAAAACAATAAATATAATGCAAAACAAATAGAAATGACGAAAGATAGCAGCATGAAAAACAAAAGCAGACTTCTCAGATGTACGGCACCAGCCTATCCAAAAAAGTAGAATACTTTCAGCCAAATGCATTGCATAAGAATATTGGGGGTCCTCTTTTTTTATCCCAAGACCTCCATCCTCCATTATTCTTCATCCTGATTTCAAGGAAACCACCTTCTTTACCACAAAAGATGAACAAATTTGTACCTCAACATGGAGCACTTTTCTATCAACTATCAAGAAGGTGTATCAAAAGCTTAGAGTGACTATCCTAAGGTTCCCTGGGGAAGAATAACTTGCAATAATATTGGTACACCTAAATCGTTATTCATCGTATTGTTGGCTGCTCATGGAAGACTGTACAAGAGAGATAGGCTGTATAAGTGGGGAGTGATTTCATCTAATATATGTCTCTTATGCAACCAGGCAACTGAGAATATAACACATCTGTTCTTTCAATGAACAATTGCTACTGAAATATGGAGTAAACTGCTGCAATGACAAGGTATTCGGAGGCAAGTAATGAGCTGGAATGATGAACTTGACTGGGCTGTAGTTAACTATATTAGCAAGAATCCAGAGGCTGAGCTGTACGGGATAGTTTTAGCCGGGAGTGTCTACTATGTCTAGCAAGAGAGGAATCTAAGGGTATTCATGAACAACAAAAGGGATGCTGATACTATCATTAAGATTATTGTTCGAGATGTATTTCATAAGGGGTCGATGAAGCCATCCGTAGCGGAAAACTGAAAAACTTGAATTTTATCCTTGAACTGGAACAATAGAGATGAACAATAACAACAACAACAACCCAGTATAATCCTACAAGTGGGGTCTGGGGAGGGTAATATGTACGCAGGCCTTACCCCTACCGGGGGCAGAGAGGCTGTTTCCAGAACAGTAGAGATGAAGGTGCTTGAAATTGGTAGGATATAAAATGAGAGCTGAGCTGGGGCCTTCTGTCCAGCTCAGCAGACTGTTTTTCTTTATCCCTTGAGCTGTACATAGCTTATACTTTGACGATAAAATTGTTTAATTGCCAAAAAAAAAAAAAAAAATTGTACCACAACAGTTATAACCTTTACAAATTCTTCAATCTCTTTCACCCCCTATAACATGTGACACCTCACATGAACAAAACTAGTCATGGGTTTTCAAGAACAATCAAATAATAACATTAGCCAAACATACTTATTAAAAAACAATAACAAATAGTATTAGTCAAACACTAAAGACTAAATAATTCACTTGATCAGATTTTATATGCTAGTACAGTATTCTCCAATGACGAATACTTATTTTATCAACTCTACAAAAGAATTCAAACAAGATCATTCCCAAAAGGAACTCAAACCCTAATTTTCAAACAGCGAATGTACTAGCTATACCAGAAAACGCGCACACCTGTAAGATATGTCCAAGACCAAACCTCTGAAAGTGGAAAGCTCATCCTTCTCAAACTCCGTTTCATCTATGATTTCCTCCCAAACCTCTTCCTTCATCCCATTCGATTGATCATTCAAGCGGAACTTCTTTGATTTTCCGATTGATGAGGAAGAAGCATTTGCGTAGACTCTGGTAGTACTACTACGAGCACCAGAAAACCGGAGTTTGAGTTCCTGAAGTTGTAGCGGTGATGAACAAGGAGCCTCACTGCAGTGCACACCACGACGTACAACTTTAAAGCGGCGAACTAAAGGACTACCGGTAACTTCGAAGCCGACGGAGATTCCATCGCCGTTGAACAGTGGCTTAACGCGCCCTCTCACCGTGAATTGCGCCATTGTTGAAGCGGATATTTTTATTTCCCGCGGCCGGGGGTGGGTAGGTGCAACGAAATTAGAGAATGATCGTTATGATTTGTTAAGAAGGTGACAATCGTTTTTCACATTTTGGTTTGGTATAAGCAATGAAGCATAAAAGTACAATCGAGGAAAGTGGCAGTTTCGTTGCTTTTGCATTTTGGCTTCAATTTCTTCACGGAAAAGTACTCTTAACCACAAGTTTCTACAATTATTGCACCACTCCTTGTTACAAATATCTCCTTTTGGAAGCCATCTTTCAACCACGTGACTGTAGTCTGTAAATTCAACTTCTCATTTTCTTCAATTCACATCCTCCACTTCAAATTGACATTGATGTGATTAACAATATAAAGATAGTTATTTGAATTATAATTTTAAACTAAAGGTTTGTAGCAAACTAAAAGTATTTATTCGGATTATGGTTTTAAATATATCATGTCAATTCTTAAGGGTATGAACAACAACAACAACAACAACCCAGTATATTCCCACAAGGTGGGGTCTGGGAAGGGTAATATGTAGACAGGTCTTACCTCTACCCGAGAGGGCAGAGAGGCTATTTCCAATCGACCCTCGGCGCAGGGAAAGGAAAAGCAAACAAAAACAAAAACAAAAACCGCATTAGTCACTCCAGCATACAACGCATAAAAATTATCTAAACATAAGAGACATAAATACCAATAAATAAGCAGGCATGCAATGATATCATAACAGTAACTACCATAAATGACTACCACAACAGAACATAACTAATCATCTATAGGCGGCCCTACCACGCCTCACCCACCCCGGGCAAGGAGAACGAAAAAACTAGAAGCCCCTATCCTACCACCCTGATACTAGACCTCCAGACTTTCCTATCAAGGGTCATGTCCTCGGAAATCCGCATCTTGGCCATGTCCTGTCTAATTACCTCTCCCCAGTATCTCTTAGGCCTCCCTCTGCCTCGCCTCACACCGACCACCGCTAGCCGCTCACAACTCCTCACCGGGGCGTCGGGGCTTCTCCTCCGCACATGCCCGAACCACCGAAGTCTCGCCTCTCGCATCTTCTCATCCACCGGGGCCACCCCCACCTTCTCCCGAATAACTTCGTTCCTAATCTTATCTAACTTGGTGAGCCCGCACATGCACCTAAGCATCCTCATCTCCGCAACCATCATCCTTTGAACATGAGATTTCTTCACCGGCCAACACTCCGTCCCATACAGCATGTCAGGTCTAACCACAGCTCTATAAAACTTCCCCTTGAGTTTATGTGGCACTTTCTTATCACACAGGACTCCTGATGCAAGCCTCCACTTCGACCACCTCGCCGCTATACGATGAGTGACATCCCCGTCTATCTCCCCATCCCCCTGGATCACCGATCCAAGGTATCTGAAACTATCCTTCTTGGCTATGGCGTGGGATTCAATCATCACGCTCCCACCCACTTCGCTCGACTAAGAGCTAAACTTACACTCCAGATATTCTGTCTTAGACTTGCTTAGTTTGAACCCCTTAGACTATAGAGTCTGTCTCCATACCTCTAGCCTCTCGTTAATACCGACCCTCGTCTCGTCTACCAGGACTATGTCATTAGCAAATAACATACACCAAGGTACTTCCCCTTGAATATGCCGCGTCAAAGCATCCATTACCAAGGCAAACAAGAGGGGGCTAAGCGCAGATCCTTGGTGGAGCCCCATAACCACCGGGAAATAGTCTGAGTCGCCACCCATTATCCTGACCCTAAACTTAGCTCCATCGTACATGTCCTTGATTACTCTAATGTAGGCTTTCGGGTACGCTCTTGGCCTCCAGGCACCTCCATAACGCCTCCCAGGGACCTTGTCATACGCCTTCTCCAAGTCGATAAACACCATGTGCAGGTCCTTCTTCATATCCCTGAACTGTTCCACCAATCTCCTGACAAGGTGGATAGCTTCTGTAGTGGACCGGCCAGGTATAAAACCGAAATGGTTCACGGAAATAGATGTCGACTCCCTCACTCTGGCCTCGATCACCCGCTCCCAGACCTTCATGGCGTGGCTTATTAATTTGATGCCCCTATAGTTGTTGCAACACTAGATATCCCCTTTGTTCTTATACAAGGGCACCACTGTACTTCACCTCCACTCCTCCGGCATCCTTTTGGACCTGAAGATCGCATTGAACAACCTGGTGAGCCACTCCACTCCTGGCTTACCCATGCATTTCTAGAACTCCACCGGGATCTCGTCTGGCCCGGTCGCTCGACCTCTTCTCATCCTACGCAAAGCCCTCACGACCTCTTCCACCCTAATGCGCCTGCGGTACCCTAAGTCTCTATGCCGCTCTAGATGCCCCAGCTCCCCTAGTTCTATGTTTTGGTCCCCCTCCTCGTTTAGAAGATCTCGGAAGTACGCATGCCATCTCTGTTTGACTTGAGACTCCCCCATCAAGACTCTACCATCTTCATCCTTGATGCACCTAACCTGGTCCAGGTCCCGCGCCTTCCTTTCCCTTGCTTTGGCTAACCGGAATAACTTCTTGTCCCCGCCTTTCTCCCCCAATTCCTCGTACATGCGGCCAAAAACCGCTTCTTAAGGGTATGAAATTTGTTGAAATTAACACTAATTTTAGAATATAAAACCAAAACTAAAAAACGTAAATCAAAGAGAGAATTAAAGATGATGTACAATTCACAATTGTAATTATGAGGCTTATGTACAGTTGTAGCCTAAAACAATAGGTAAGATTCAACATCCAACTTCAAATAGATTTTTAAAATTTCAATTTCAATTTTTTAAAGCTCAAGCTTCTAACCTAATCTCTGAATCAATAATTGTAACGCAAGAATTAGTTCAACAAACCAAATCCATTTGGCATTGAAAATTAGATTTTTAGGTAATCTACCATGGTTGAACAAGCTTAAATATGTTTACCAAGAAATTTAAAGTGAGTATTGTTTAGACTTGTTATAAATAGTCTACAAAATTTGAAGTTAACATTTCTATTCCAAGGTGGGGAGTTTCATTTTTCCTATCGACCTATTTGCAGAATTCCATTAAGAAAAATTCTATATTTCCATTCTATTTTCATATCTATAGAAGAACGTATATAAATTTTTTTAGTGAAAGTTTGTGTCAGTGGTTCAAATCCACTTCTAAGCAGGCGAAAGGTCCAAACCGTAGCCAGGAGCGAGCCGAATTTAGAAATGAAAGTGAAAAAGTAAGCAATAAAATGTGAGCGCTCCTGCATGCCTAAACCAAGCAAGATTCAAGAATCAATCCATTACCAGCAAGATACGATACGGCTTAGCCAAAAAAGGTGAGCGCCTAGCGCAAGTCTTATTGAAAACGGCCTAGCTAACGAGCAACCTTTCTAAAGCAAGAAGCAAGGGCGCAGCACTTCGACATCAAAAAAGCATATTCGTAAAAATATTTGGAAAAGGGAGGGATATTCGATAGCATTAAAGGCTTTTCGTTAGCGAAATCTCTTTCTACCGGGAATTCAAAATGTTTTTTTGTACGCCAAACATTTCCTTTCATTACGGTATTTCAGAACAAGTTCCTGGATAACCCAGGGTTCCCTCATCTGAGATCTCTGGGAAGAGGATCAAGTTGGCCCTTGCGAACAGCTTGATGCACTATCTCCCTTCAACCCTTTGAGCGAAAAAATTCGAGTTCCTTTTGGATTTCCTTCTTGATCAATAACAACTGCGGCATTGTCATCATATTGTATTATCATCCTATTGTCACATCTGAATCCTTTACATGTCCGCACAATTACAACTCTGACTACTTCTGATCTTTCTAGGGGCATATTTGGTACGGCTTCTTTGATCACAGCAACAATAATGGCACCAGCTCTACCAACTGAGCTATATCCCCCCGAGCCAAGTGGAGCATGCATGAAGTAGTCACATGATTCTTCTATTCTTTTCCCTGGCGCAGCTGGGCCATCCTAGACTTGAACCAGAGACCTCGCCCGTGAAGTAAATCATCGCACCTACGGTCCAACCAATTGGGAGAGAGTTCGTTTTGTTTTTATACGCAATTCAAGATTTCGTTTGTGTTCATGTTTGCGATTTCTGATGTGAAATCGGCGGGTCGCCCCCCCCCCCTTCCTAAAGAGATTTGCGCTGATTTTGAATAAGAATTGCAAGTGAAAATCGTACAAGAAGTCTGCTAGAAACGCTTATACACTTTTATACAATGTTATATACTTTTATACAAGGAGATACATTATAGATACAGATGCATAAAAGTGTGTAAAGATATATAAGCATAATAGTAAAAAGTATGTTTTATGATACACTATGTATAGGTGTGTAGGAAGAAGAAGAAAAGGAAGAAAATATGATGAATCTATCAAATACATGTAAATAATGTATCAACGTTGTATATAATAGTATATAAAAGGTATTTATATATTATTATACAATATTATACATTGTTATGCAGATGAATCCTACCAAATGGATTTTCACGTATTCTTCTTCTTTGTTGAGCACCTTCTAAAATTTAACTCAAATTTAACCCAATTCTATTCCAATCACCTAGATTTTAAGTTATGAACTCTTCTTGTTATTTTCCGTCGATTAAAACAATACGCAATCCAAACAACTAATAACTCGAAAAACTTAATTTCTAAAATTGAAGCTTCAAACGACCTTTATTGATGGACTTCTATTTCTAAAATTTTCAATCAACCACTGGAATTGAAACTACATGTGGAATGAGGATATGACTGAGACAATATGATACCTTCTTTCTAGTTAATGTACTAAGTGAACATCTTTAGTGCACGGCAGTAAACTCAATTCTCTCCATTCTAGTGGAGCAAATGTATTAGGATATATACTATTAACTACAAGTTTGGATATAGTATTTATTTTGAAATAGTTATTTATTTAATTTTAATAAAGATTTAGATAGATCATTATTAGTGTGTCCTTAGCTTATATAGTAGATGTTTTAGTATATAGAGTTTAGTTTATAAACGAAAGATTAAATTATCGGTTCTTATAAGTATCAAGTTTGAGTTCACAATCTAATAATGGAATTGGACAAATCATTAGAAAATAATTGTAGCACAAGATTAAATATAATTTATCTTGATTATGGGATTGATTTAGTTCCAACTTCTTGTACTAATATATTTTGTGCGTATTGAACGGACCAAGTAGAGATAAGTATTTTACACTAACTTAATAAAATAAGTTCTCTAACCACATTAAATGTATTTATACTCTTAATCTTGATATAATTATTATTAGATGTATATTACTATTGTTCTAATTTATTAAAAGGCGATATTCTTTCGCAGGTCAAAATGCCTGGTAAGTTGAATAATAATGATATACAATGGCGAAATAATAGTTAGTTGATGGAATCCATGTTTCAGTTTAGAGATTATGATACACTTTTATGAAAACTTATAAGTTTTCATGTATAAACTCAGCCGATGGATTATATATCCGATATAAATAAGTTAAGCGAAAGTCCAAAGGAAATAATCAGAAAATTAAATTGTTTAATTTAATTTGATTAATTAGTAATTGAATCTTAATGCAGATAGTTGAATACTATTTAATGGATGAATTTTAAAATTAAATAAGCAGTGCAATTACGATATTTTAGTGGAATAATTCGTATGTTTTATGGTGGATATTAATTTAGCCAATTAGCTTTTGGCATTTCAGTGACTATAATTCGTTCCTTTTTGTATATTGATGATGCTATTCCTATAATCTCTATAACCTTTAACAAATTTCAACCATATTCATTAGAAAATATTATATTAATTATTTTTAGGTGACTTTCACTATTAGTGTGTGGGAGTACTTAAACTCAAACAATAATATGCTGTGAAGTCGAGAGAAATTTAAAAATAGCCAGATTTACAATTGGTCATTTAAAAATAATCACAATTTTAAAAATAATTGAAATTTAGCCACTATTCATATAAAGATTAATATAAGCGAAAACACTGTTCAAAACCCGAAAAATATGCCCGCATATTATACGGGAGTTCCAGGAGAACTATGCTGGAACTCTCGCATAATATACTGGAGTTCCAGCAAGTATAAATATCTAGTATAATATACTGGAGTTTGGAGCACCGGTACTCCAGTCTCCCATATATTATACAGGAGTTAGCAAAGTGTACCGGTCCAGCATAATATGCTGGAGTTCGTACACAGATGCACCCGAACTCCGGTATATTATACGGGACCGGTCTCTGTTGCAGCAAATAGTGGCTATTTTTCATTGACTTCGTAAACGGTGGCTATTTTTATTGACCAGTCCGAAAACTAGCTATACCATGCTATTTTGACTATAAAGTTTGAATTTGTGATGCAGACTAAATGATTAAGCAAGCAAGGGAAACATCATTGCAAAACAATTTTTTCTGTTGGCAAAACAATTTTTTCTTCTACCTCCTCTATTTGTGCGTGTGTTTTATATCTGTTGGTATGTAATATTAAAAATTTAGCTTTACTTATGTTAAAGAAATTTCGTATTGGTTGGTCGGATAACACTCCCGGAAGCAACCTTCCCGCCTTTGCCTTTTTGAAGGTGTGGAAGTAATGACTAACATTATAGGTCGTTGGGCAGCCTGAAAGTTGCCACGAATAAGTAAGTTCGAGGGACAGAAGGCAGTTCTAGGGATAAGTTCTACATACACTAGTCTCTCCATACCCCACTTGTAAAACCCCACTTATAAAATTACACTATGTTTGTTGTTGGTCGGATAACAAGTTTGATCTATAAATAAAAATCTTCTAGCATTGTTAAAATAATGCATAACGTACTATTGTATGTGAGATTTATTATGAAACAAGAATAATGCTCATGGCGCTTGCTTGCGCAAGTGATCTAACTAATGAAAACAAATAGACGAAATTTAATTGCAAACAAATAGAGAGCCATCGCCAAGACTTACAGTAATATCTTTGTCACTTGATTGGCTTAGATTTGGCTTTTTTGCGCACCTAAGCAGATAACACAATCCCAGTATACATCTAAATAACAAAGGAATGCAAAATTTGTTTTTCCTTATGAACGCAATTGACAACAGCAAATACACCCTCCTCTTTCTAACTCTGATATTTTTAAACCCTCTCTATCTTTTACAAATTTCCAACTTCTGAGGTACAACATTCATAATTTTCACACTACCAAGTCATGATTCTACTTTTATTTTTGTAATTGGTAGGTTTTCAGGATGACCTGATCTTGGAAAAACCAGAATAGTGGGTCTAACTTGGAGAAATTTTAGCACTATCACAGTTTTATACAAGAATAGTGGATCTTGTATTATATAAAAAGACGCATGCATGAGAGGATAAAGCTCTTTGATTAATAAGAGAAAAGTCCACAACATCAGCCGAAGATGACATCTTTCGTTCCCATCTCACTCTACAGTCACGACCAGTTGGCAGAAACACATATATGGTCCTCAACCACATTGTTGCTTCAAGTACTCGCAACTCAAGAAGAGAAGAGCCGATAACTCCACCCATAAGACCCACCCATAAGACCCTTTGTCGCACATTCTGTATGTCGTGCTGCCAAATAGTGATCCCACTTCAACCTTGCTCCTTCAAATGAGTATCTGCACAGTTACAGCAGAAGGTCTATATTTTCTCTCATTCTTGTTTTGCCTTTAGTTTCATACAACCCATCCAGAAAGAAAATAGAAAAGGCAGAATAAAGATAAGCAGGTAGCATACTATTGCTGGTTCTTCCTGAACTCTGTTAGCACAGGGTAGATGTTCTCGAAAGCAGTATATGTCTCATCCCGGACCTTAAAAAAAGGAAATTGTAGTGAGTATAGTCAACGGTTTATGCAATAATGGAAAAGTATCAGTATTCAGTAGAGACAAAAGGAGGCCTGTTTCACCTTTGCTCCAGTGAGGACAATCTTGCCAGACACAAAAATGAGCAACACAATCTTGGGTTGCTTCATTCGGTATATCAATCCTGGAAACAATTCTGGTTCGTACTGAGAACCACATTACATCTCATCTCAGTATGAAAGAAATAACAACGACACTATTTTTTCTCTTGGGATCTCAAGAGATAAGAAAAAGAAAAAGCAGAAAGAATAACATGGAACACAGAAAAGTAACTTACACTTGAAAAAGCACCGTGCGAGTAAGCCAAACCTTCAAGTCTAATTGGAAATTTCACATCACAGGATCCAACTATATTCTGAATCTTGAAATCCTACCACCAAGAGTTTCCAGAGACCAAATAAACTAGTAAGTCTACTGGAACCAATGATCAAGAAATACTCTATCTCCAAAATCAAATTGCACGCTCACACAGACAGAAGAACGCAAACTCAGCAATATATTGAGACATATATACCTTAAATTTGGCATCGAACCCAAGTTTCTGGATTATCCTTGCATACTGAAAGACAAAACATTGCGTGTTGCGTAAGATAGAAGACGGAACAGAAATTCCTAGACAAATATTATCTGATTTTTGGTATGTATTTTTTTCTACCAGATCCCACGTGTTCGTGTTTTTTCATCACTCTTCAGGAATTTTCAAAACATTAATTGTTGTCACTTGTAAAATGTCCGTATCCATATTATAGTTAAGAGTTAAGTTTCTTGTATTACATGTAAGGACCCTATAAGGTTTCACAATCAAGAAATATGGTCTACCTTCCTTGCTGCAAGCTTAGATGATTGTTCACTCTTTGCCCCGGTGCAAACCTAATTCCAAGAGATAATATATCATTAGCAAAGAAGCCCAGCATGAAGAGCCTTACATTGAAGAAACTTTCCAGCAGAATGGGCTAAAGTAAAATATTTAGGTTTAGGAAATGCTTTCATGGACAAACCATGACACTAATGGAGCAAACTGTAATATTGGGAATAGATTACTTACAAAAGCATCCATAAAAAAAGAGAAGGCTTACCATCTTTCCAGATGCGAAAATCAAAGCTGTAGTCTTTGGTTCTCTTATCCTCATAATAACAGCAGCAAAACGCTGCAGGATGATGTGAGAGGGCCATTATCAATTAAGGAATGAGAAGTGTTAACAATCTATTTGACGAACATGACCTGATATAGATAACACCCTTCCCAAAAAATGATAGTAACCAAAAAAGATAACACATAAGAGGTTTGCCTATGTGAATCAAGAATTTATACTCAAATACCTTTGGATTGTATTCAGCATTACGTGCTTGCAATGCAATAGCTTTAAGATCCAACTTGCAATCCAAGTTGACAGTTGAGACGATATTCCTGAAATCAAGAATCAGCTTATAGTTAGTTGTCCGCATTTAACATCAACTCCCAGCATATAGAGGATGATCTTGCATATAAGAAGCATGAATATATGTCTCCACATTACAATCTTGGATCATCAGCCAAACTTTTTACATAACATTAAAGAAAAACTGCTCTCTCTTTATATATCTATATCCGGACAGTTTGCTTGAAAGTGGGCTTCACTAATCTAATCCTCCGAAACCTATCAACCGCCAAAAGCTACTCATATATGATTAGTTCATGATTTGACTTACGTTGGTGACTAGTATTATGTGAGATCACATTCACTTGCTTCACCAGCATAAGTTATCACAGACCACCAAATCCTCCCTAATGTTTCCCGCAGGAAATTAGGATAATCTTGAAGTGCATTAAAAAACATGGCAACCACATACCCCCCGCCCTTCTAATGCAGATGGCTGCCACATTTAGCAAAGAATGTATTTAAGCATCTCAAAAATTAACAACGTTCAACTCATTCCTTTGCACAAAAGCCAAGAAGGGTATGAATCAAAATATTTGTTTTCTTTTACTTTTTTGCATTAGTAGAAAATAATTTGAGTAATTGATTCAGGTAGGTTCAATCTGATTGACTTAGATTGACTATCCAACCAATAAATCGTCTCCTTTAACTCCCTCCCCTTAAGACATGACAATGGGGACGGGAGGGAGAGAACTTACTGAAGAGTAGGCACAATCCCAGATGGGTGCTTAGACAAATCCACTGGTTGGCTCCCTTCTAGACCCACTTCAGCCATTCCCCTTGTTTCGTTATCCAACGGTCTTAAAAATAATTTCCACTTAGTCAAGAATCTCAAAAACCAAATTCTTAAAATTACAATTTCTTTGATTCCAGTTAAATCTTGACCCGATTTGTTCAATTAGGGTTTCCAATCAAGATCCAGAAACACAAAGATCCAACCCGATTCAGAACGACAACCTATTAACCACCTGATTAAGAAGTCAAAATTTATAAATCTAGGTTTTTGTTTAAAGATTCAGTATGCCAATTTCAAGTTATTTCAAGAAAGAAAAAAAGAGGAAAGAGTTGGTTATCAATTGTAAAGCGCCAAAATTTTGAAAGAAGAAAGCTTTTATATATTTGTATGCGTAAAGATTTGGATTTCTATGAGGGGTGCTGGGCTTTATGGAGAGAGAGCAATATATGAGTGTCTGAGAGAGAGGGGCAGGTAATGGCGGTGAGGAAGAGAGCCTTATCTACCCTTGGCTTTGTATTTATAGAGGGTGACCGGTGACCGGGTAAGGTGACTATTAGACGGTAAGCTATTGGCTGTTAAAGGCTTAATCATTCCCTTGGACTTGGTATCCGAGTGTCTATAAATTTTGGACGGATTTCTAGGCCCATCTATAATTGGTCTACATGTCCGTGGCCCGTTGTAAATACACGATTCCATTCACATTAACCTTTATTATTATTTTTAATAAAAAAAATCGCGTCGAAAAAGATAAATAATCAAAATTAGAAAATTGCATAATAAATGTAGTAGTATTTAATTTCTATAAATGAAAGTGTTACAATCTTTATTATATTCCTCTAATTCTTTAAGAGTGTAAAATATCTTAATGGGCTTGACTTTAATTTGATTCAAGGGCTTGTAAAGCTTGATCTTGAACCTTCTCCTTGAACTTGAATTTGGGTTTGATCACGAACAAGTAATTTGATCTTGAACACCTTGGTATTTGATTTGGCTTCGTTCTTGATCTTGAATTTGAACTTAAATTTGTAGCTTGAGTGCTTGAACTTGTAGCTTGTAGAGAAATCTACAGTGTTTGATCCACGAGCTCTCTGCTTGCTTCTTGTTATCACTTTTGGTGTCTTCTAGCTTTATGAAGACCTCTATTTATAGTTGTAGGGAGTGGTATGGCTCCACAATTTGATTGGTCCATTTGAAGTAACTAATACCATCTGACATTTGGCATGATTTAATTGGCTCACTTATTTGGCTTGGATTGTCACGTCACTTGACACGTCGCATGATATTATTGGCTTGTTCTTTTGACTTGGATTGCCACATCACTTGACACGTGGCATGAGTCTGAGCTTTAAGATGGGTTAATATCCATTTGGATGTTGGGGGATTTTTTTTATTACTATACACTATTGGAAACATTATTACTCTAAATGTTCATGATTAGTAAATTAACCTACCTACATAAATTTTGTTTACAAAATATAAACATTCCATCTTAAGTTATAACAAACATTGTCCCTCCTTCTAAGTTCTTCTTTTCATATATAAATTAAATCCAAACATCGAACCATCAATTGACAAGACCAGATTTTCTCATCAACTTGATATGAATTGCAGTTGGATTTAATCATAGTTTCAATATTTGCTCTACAATAGTGAACAAAAGCTAAGCTAAGTATTTTTCTGCATTTTAATTTTTGACAAGCAAAAATAGAAGGGAAGGAGAACTGGTGGTACGGGGACCATGATTGTACTAACGAGGACCAGAAAATGAAAATTTATTATTGATTTAATCCTGCTCAAAGATTGTTTATAATAAAAAATGATCAGTTAGCTACCAGCTTCTTTAACATTTTTGTTCACTAATTCTTCCTGCCTCTCCATAAATATTTTCCTCAAAAAATCTAGAATTCAAGTGGTGATCGAAATCTAAAATTCTGGAAAGGAGCAAAGGGATGGGCTGAGCCAATCAGCCGCGTTACCTCGCAAATTTGGAAGCTTCCGTTTATTAACCAAAACAAATACTATAAAAAAAATCAAAACTTTAATCATACCAGTTATACATTATTTCTACACTTTCATACCTTATTTATTCGATGTTATATACAACTATAATATTATAGCACTTAAATACAAATTTTATACAAAATTTATATAATATGTTTTTTTGTATATTTTGTATTTAATTTAGACATAGTAAAAATAAATTTCATACAACTAATTATATATTATAAAGTTTAGTTACAACTTTCACACATTATTTCTACCCAAGTAAATACAACTACAATAACATACAACTTAAATACAAAATTTATACAATGTCTTTTGTATATTTTGTATCTGATTTATACATAGTAAAATAAATTTCATACAACTAATATATTATACAACTTATCTACAATTTTCATACATTATTCTACTCAGTTATATATAACTACAATATCATACAACTTAAATGTAATTTTTATACAATGTTGTTCAATTTTCATACAATAGTTAAATAAAAAAATAATATATAACAATAGAATACAATTTTTCTATAATTTTACTACAATTTCTGCATGACAATGTATATCATGCCTTCTTCTTCTTCTTCTTCTTCTTCTTCTTCGACGACGACGACGAGTTTCAATCTGAAATTTAGCTAAAACCAAGTCTATTCTTCACCAAAATCCCTCAAAATTGAGATATAAACTCCAAACCATATTCTCAATTATTTTCAACAATACTTAATTCAGACAAATAATAATTTTTGAAAACCCAAATTACAATTTAAAGTCTCAAATCTTTTTAATGGTTGTCAATGGTGGAATTGCTGCTCTCTTTTCCTTTGCTTTACATTACTGAAATTTGGGATTGAGAGATAGAGAGAGACGCAGAGAGAAAATTCTCATTTTTTTGCAACAACATCTAATTCAAACAAACAATATTTTTTGAAAACCCAAATTTGAATTCAAAGCTTCAAAACTTTTTAATGGCTGTCAATGATGGAGTTGATGCTCTCTTGTGCAAGATACGTGGGGGAGGGGGTGGAATGTGGAGAGAGAAATGTGGGAGAGTGGAGATATGTTAGAGTAATTTAAGGATACTAATTATTATTATTAATTTCCTTGAAATGTACATACGTATTGGGTATATAAAATGTAATTATAGTAAAACTTGAGTAGTGAAGGTAATATAGTTTCATCAAAAAGGGACCAAAACTATACTTATGATTTGTAAAATGGTTTATAAATACCTTTCGTTCATCTATCCGTCCAAAAAAATACACGACGTTAATTCTATTAACAAAAATACCCCCACAACTAACGGCGGAACTGGTTGGTATTTCATTGAATGACGTGGCAACTTTAACTAGGCAGCGTAGCAATCTTTGATTGGAATAAAAAATGAATATTATTTCAACTCATTTATCTTATCCGGCGCATTTACAAAAATGGGTGGAATCTATCACACAAATTCTCACTAATCTGTCTCCCTCTTTCTTCTTCTCCAAACATACTCCATCTTTGAACAAATTACAGAACAGAAATAGACCAAATTTGCACTAGTAAATTTCAGTTTCAGCTTCCTGCAACGGAGCCACAACATATTTTAAATCATAATCACATCACTGTCAATAGGCTCATCTTTCGCATCTTCATCTATTGGATTCACATTCACATCTCTAGAGTCATTCACCACCACAAGTTAACCTCAATCACCTGGGTAAAAAGTTTGCATAGGTGCGGCTGCCTCAAACACTTCCTTTACTTCACTTTTGACTGAGTGAAGATCCGATTGTGTAATCGCTATCAAATCTGACTGTGGAGGTGTTCTAGCAGTAATCAACAATTGAAATAAGTCGCTCAATTATTTGGGTTCCTTATGGTTCGAGGAACAAGAAGTGGCAGCGATGATAATGATTATACCATTGATAAAATAAAGAGAAACAGGGGTTTAAGCCAAGCTATAACGACACTCCAAATGGTTAGAAATTCGTTAAAACCCTGTGAAATTGACGCTTTTAATACCATTGCTAAGGAAACTGCCCCAATTGATATTAGCATAACCTTCAGTGATAGAATTAAACTATTCGTCGATGGTGCCATTTTAATTTCTCCAATAACTTTAACGAAATTATTTGCTTTTCCAATAGCATTTGGAATTTTTTGGCGAGTGATTTAATTCAGCTGCAAAGTAATTTAATAAAGGCATAATGTTTACACGCAAAATCAAGTGTGAAGGATAAAGGAAATTTAGGGCAGAAGCTCATATGAGCTTTTCAGATGACCAAGATCCTAATTGAGATAAGAAGACTGAAAATCGGTAGGGTTAATGTAGTTTTATGACCCGTGTAACAAATTTAGGGTCGAATTAGGTAAGTGGGTTGAAATAAGTTATTTTGGCCCGAAACTGCCACGTGGTCCAGTAAAAAATTTCCATGTCATTAAATTGAAGACACACAAGTTCTTCCATTTATGTGGGGTAATTTTAATAATAGAATTAATGTTGTGTGCTTTATTGGATGGATAGATGAATGGAGGGTATAGTTAAACCATTTAGAAAACAATAAGGGAAGCTTAGGCCCTTTTTCCGTAGATTTATATAAAGTATAGGAATGTAAAATCATCCCAATTTACTAGCCACAATATTTATGTAGAAATGTCATGGGGTAGCCAATATTTAATGTGGTATTTATTTTTTATCCAGCAATTCTAATGCTGAGCAAAAGTAACTACTACTCTATTAAATTAATATGAAAGGATATTTTTGCCCTTTCTTTTCTTGATTTTCTGCCCAAACCCTCGCTTCTCTCTCTGCATCAAATACATTGGAAATACTGGACTGTATCATTCACTAGTTTCTTTGAAGAAAAAATTCAGGGGTTGTGATGTGTGTGTTTGGAGAGGCTTTGTCGCTAATCTTGTAGTAAGCATATCAACCACATTCTTTGCATCGGAAAAAGCCTGGTTTTTTTGTGTTCAATTTTGTGGGATATACATTAAGAGTCGAAATGGCCGGATGTTGAACATTTAGCACAGCAATTTTCTAACTTATTAGTACAATTAGATAAAGACTAATACAGATTCAGTATGGAGTAAGTTTTATTTTTGCAATCAATTTTTATATTCTAGTACTATATACAATTTAAAAATAAAAATGATCAAGTGTGACAACTAAGAATAACAATCCTCTCCAAACAAACACTTGCATCCTAAACTTACAGTTACGAGTTCAAAAGCTAAGGACAATAGGTTTTGAAGTCTTGAACATAGACTAAAAAGCTCAAAAGTTAAGGATAATAGGTCCTGAACTTAGGCTAAGTAGCCCAAAAGTTAAGGACAATAGGTCCTGAACTTAGACTAACAAACTCAAAAGTTAAGGACACTTAGTCTTGAATTTACAGTTACAAGTTCAAAAGTTAAGGACATGTAGTCCTGAAGTCATGAGGTTAAAGTTCAAAAGTTAAGGACATGTAGTCCTGAACTTAGAGTTTCAGGTTCAAAAGTTAAGGACAAATAGTCCTGAACTTAGAGTTACAAGTTCAAAAGTTATGGACACTTGGTCCTGAACCTTTGAAAGTTCAAAAGTTCAGGACCAAGTGTCCTTAACTTTTGAACTTATAATTGATTCAGGACCAAGTGTCCTTAAATTTTAAATTTGCAACTCAAACTTGAGGATCAAGCGTTCTTAACTTTTGAACTTGTTAATCAAAGTTCAGGACCAAGTGTCCTTAACTTTTGAAGTTCAGGACCGAGTGTCCTAACTTTTGAAGTTCAGGACCAAGTGTCCTTAACTTTTGAACTTGAAACTTGAAGTTGAGGACCAAGTGTCCTTAACTTTTGAACTTGTAATTGTAAGTTGAGGACCAAGCGTCCTTAACTTTTGAACTTGTTAGTCAAAGTTCAGGACAAGTGTCCTTAATTTTTGAACTTTAAACTTGAAATTCAGGACCAAGTGTCCTTAACTTTTGAACTTGAAACTTGAAGTTCAGGACCAAGTGTCCTTAACATTTGAACTTGAAACTCTAAGTTAAGGACCTTTATATGTGCTTTTGCTGATTTCCATCTTCTATTCTAGTTTGGTGATTCAAGCCCTTGTTGTGAAGGCAACACATCTAAATTAAATCTAGAGCAATTATTTGGCTAGAACACTATTCTATTAACTTCAAAGCATAGAAGGGTTTGAATAACGAACACAAAAAAATACCAAACAGATAAGAAAAGAGGGCAATCATTCAGAGGGAAAACATCATATTAAGAAGTCAAATCATATCAATCAAACATGACACCTCGCCCAAAATCAGTATGCGTAAACAAAATGCAATTTTTTTGAAAACCTGCCTAAAATTCGTTCAATAATCCGACACTATATCCAGAAAATTGGCTTGTATTATTCATTAGAAAAGAGCTCGAGTTGAATGGAAAACAAAGTGAAAGCCATTCATAGTTTAAAAGTGTGAATTACCTCTTACATTTGTTAATAAGGAGCGTAGATATAAGCTTATAATAGAAGGGTATTTTCATCCAGGCATATAAAAATTTATTAAAGCAGTGGCTAAAGACTAAAAATATTTAAAATAATGGCTTAAAAATAAAAACATATGCTATTAATGGCTATATGTGCATATCACCCAATATTTATATGGACTGATATCTTGAATTTACGGAAAAGGACCTGATATATCCCTCTACTTTCTTTTATTGTTAATCATGTCCCCCGTTATACTTTCCGTCCAAATTTACCCTAGCCGTCAATCAAAGTTCTATATTTGCCGCTATTTTAACGGCCGGGACACGTGACACATTCTGAATACGGAAAAGGGCCTGATATATCCTTATACTTTATTTTATTGTTCAATATTATCCCTCGTTATACTTTCCGTCCAAGTTTACCCATGCTCTCCATCAAAGTTCTATATTTGCTCCTATTTTAATGGCCGGGACACGTGGCATATTTTAGGAGAAAGAACCAGTACAGAAAGAAAAATAAACTCAAAACCGACTTAGAATCCATGACCCTCATGCTCGTTTTTCCTCTATTACTTTTTTCCCAAACTTCTCTTAAATAAATAATTTCAGTCTGTGTAAGAGATTATCTTAGTTTGACAAAGAGATGAGGTTCAAGACATAAGGTTCTATCATCTATTTGCTTGTTGTCAATATTTTTTTCTTTACTTTTATTTTCTTATTCCTCATTTCCTTACTTTTTTTCTTCCTCTTCTTATTTTAACAGTAGGGACACGTAGCATATTTTAGGAGAAAGAATCTGTACAAAAACAAAAGAACTCCAAACCGCCCTAGAACCCATGACCTGCATGCTCCGTTTTTCCTCTCTTAGTTTTTTTTTCAAACTTCTCTTAAATAAAAACTTTTTAATCTGTGTAAGAGATTATCTTAGTCATAAGGTTCAAAAACACAATTTTCGGCACCAGTGTGACTTTATGAATGGTCTTGAGTACTTGGTCATGTATGAAATCTTACTATATTTGTTTTAGCCGTATAAATTACTTTCCCAGCTTCATATAATTGTTCAAAATTGGAATCAACCTCCTATCGTTGTTTTGAGATCGCCGGAGAAATAATTCCATCAAGCTCGTCTGAAGTTTCAAATTTTCTGCCACACCTATTTCAATTTTTTCTTAAATCAATGAGATTGAAAAAATATATATGCAAAGAATTGTGGGCGACTTCGGGTAGTTTTATTGTCAAGGTGGAGTTTCATTCAGTGATAAGAAGATGAAGAAAAAAATGTAAGGGAGTAAGGAATAAGAAAATAGAAGTAAAGAAAAAAATATTGGCAACAAGCAAAGAGATGACAGAACCTTATGTCTTGAACCTCATCTCTTTGTCAAACACAGATCAAAAGTATTTATTTAAGAGAAGTTTGGGAAAAAATTAAGAGGGGAAAAATGAGCATGAGGGTCATGGGTTCTAAGTCGGTTTCGAGATTTTTTTGTTTTTGTACTAGTTC
Source organism: Nicotiana noctiflora (assembly GCA_032618575.1). NCBI lineage: Eukaryota > Viridiplantae > Streptophyta > Magnoliopsida > Solanales > Solanaceae > Nicotiana > Nicotiana noctiflora. The sequence goes on from JASVEL010009406.1 coordinate 54,089, forward strand.
TTTCTCCTAAAATATGTCACGTCTCTCGGCCATTAAAATATGAACAAATATAGAACTTTGATGGAGGGGCATGGGTAAACTTGGACGGAAAGTATAACGAGTGATAGGATTGAACAATAAAATAAAGTATAGGGATATATCAGACCCTTTTTCGTATTCAGAATGTGCCACGTGTCCCGGCCGTTAAAATAGGGGCAAATATAGAACTTTGATCGACGTCAAGGGTAAATTTGGACGGAAAGTATAACGGGGGACATGATTGAACAATAAAACAAAGTAGAGGGATATATCATGCCCCTTTCCGTTGAATTTAATATGGTCCAAATTACTTTATGGATTTAAATCCAATAAAATTTAAATACTAACAAATGTCCTCTACTTTAAGAATCACTGCAGTTGGACTTTGAAGATCAGTCTTGAAGTACCAATGACGTTCATCCATTTAAGAGAAAAAATCTAATGAAACTTTGTCAATGCTGCCTAAGTCCATAAGATTAGTCACGTCAATTTTCTTCTAAAGTGTACAATATAGTGTCACGTAATCAATTTTCTTCAAAACTCATATTGAGAACGTGGTGCACCAGAAATTAGCTATTATGAAGATTTTTTTTATTTTTTATAACAGGAAATAACCTTTTATGAATAAACTCATTTTTTTACTCTGCTTACTTTTGTTTTTGTTGCGGTAGTAAATGAAGCACTTTAGAAGTTACTATCTCTTTTGACGGGTAACTTCTGTCTTTGGCAAATATGAAGCGATTAAACTTTACCCACCCGAGATTTTACTCATGTTGGCAAGATAATTACTTCATACAAGACGAAAGCATTATTTGAACAAGGCGAATGGAAAACTTTTTTTTCTTAGGCGAAGGCGATTACACCGTCAAACCAAAAATTTTACTTTATCTGAAGCTTAGACTATTACACCATTTAAATTAAAGATTTTTTTTTTGCCTGAAAATTTGACTTGACTTTATGTGAGGAAGATCATTGCCCCGTTTGAGCCAAAAATTAACTTTATCCGAGGTGAAGACCGTTATATCATCTAAGCCAAAGATCTTACTTTGTCTGAAGCGAAGATCATAACACCGTCTAATCTGGAGACTCTATTTTGTTTGAAGAAATGACTTCACTTTATCTGTGGCATAGACCATTATACTGTCTGAGCCAAAAATTTATTTTGTCTGAGAATTTGACTTTCTTTATCTATGGCAAAGACCATTCCATCATCTAAGCCAAAGACTTTACTTTTATCTGAGGCAAAGTCCATTACGCCGTATGAGCCAAAGATTTATTATCTCTGAGCCAAAGATTTATTATATCTGAAGCGAGGACCATTAACTGTCTTAGCTAAAGACATTATTTTATTTTAAGCGAAAACCATTATACTGTCTAAGCTAATGACTTTATCTTGTTTGAGATTTAACTTCATTTTATCTGAGGCATAGACCATTATACCGTGTAAGCTAAAGATTTTACTTTATATTAGGCAAAGATCATTACATCATCTAACCCAAAGACTTTACTTTTATCTGAGGCAAAGACCATTACACTTTACCAATCAAAAGCATTTCCTTTAAAGAAACGGACGAACTGCTTGACAAGATAATCTCCTTAGGTTCCAACATTATTACAAGTTTCGACGAAGTGTGCAATATATTGCTTCGGATTTCCTTTACCATCAAATTGTTGAAACTTTGGGGGTTGATAACCTACATGCATCTTCAAACTATCAATTCTCGCAATTTATGGCTTCACATATCGAAAGAAGACTTTGCAACAACATCATGCTTATTTTTTATGGTTCCCATAATGAAGTCCTTTAATTGGTCAATGGGAATAACCTCATCAAATGAAATCTGAAATTCTTTAGGAGCTGTTGTCTACCTTGCAGATGAGTCTCCATTATCTTGCATCATTGGGAGCTTTTCAGTGCATGACTTGAATCTCCATCTATCACGCTTTCAACTCTATTTGTCAGCTTGATAATTTGATTATCTTGATCTTGCATACGCTTCGTTAACCCTTCAATTGCCTTTGTTAAATTTATGTGATGTTCTTCAACAGTTGAAGAACTACTCACCATTGCCTGGATAATCGTCGCGGACGGTGAAGCAAAGCACGAATTTTCTCTTACACCATACTTTGAGTGGAACAACTCACATGGAGTGCTTGGAGCAGATCCAGTGATCAAGACATCATCATCAACTTGTGTGATGAGATTCTTAGATCTAGAAGGGCTGAGTAGAGCCAATGTCTTTTCAACAATTTCAGTAGTGTTCGCTCCTTCTTCCAATTTAATTGGAAAGGATCTTGCCCCCTTTTAGGATTGAAAATCAAAAATAGGAATCGATGAAGACGGCACTTAAAATATTTTTTGTCCCAACAAGCTTTCTTTGTTCCTAGTGACAGGTCCTACGCTTTCCATAGTAGCATCCAACAAGTTTTCCACATAAGATGAAAACATGAAATTTGTAGCCTTAGCAGTAGTGAGTTTGGAGTTGATCTTCTTAGGATCCATTTCTATGTTCTTGAAATTTAGTAATTTGAAGAGATGAGAGATAGAGATTGTCCCACTAGGTGTGCTAGAAATTTGTAGCAACAAATTTCATGTCGAGACAAATAAATAATCAAGACTGAAAAATGCGTAATGAATGTAGTATTTGATTTCAATAAATGAAAGTGTTACAATCTCTGTGGTATTCCTCTGATTCTTCAAGAACATAAAGTATCTTAATGAGCTTGACTTTGATTTGATTCAAGGGCTTGCAAAGTTTGATCTTGAATCTCCTCCTTGAACTTGAATTTGGGTTTGATCACGAACAAGTAATTTGGTATTGAACGCCTTGGTATTTGATTTGACTTCGTTCTTGATCTTGAACTTGTCGCTTGAGTGTTTGAGTGCCTGAACTTGTAGCTTGTAGAGAAATTTGCGTTGTTTGATCCACAAGCTCTCTACTTGCTTCATGTTATCACTTTTGGTATCTTCTAGTTTTATGAAATATTATTTATAGTTGTAGGGATTGGTGTGGCTCCGCGATTTGATTGGTCCATTTGAACTGACCAATAACTAGACACTTGGCATAATTTAATTGGCTCACTTATTTGGCTTGGATTGCCACGTCACTTGACACGTAAGCATGGTATTATTGGCTTGTTCTTTTGACTTGGATTGCCACATCACTTGACACATGGCATGAGCCTGAGCTTTAAGATATGCTAATAGGCATTTGGATCTTGGGCTACAGAAATGGACTTATCATTTAATTTATAGTCCAATTAAACGGACTAGTCCAACACAGATACTGGATTTAAATAATTAGCCCAATTTACTAGCCACATTATTTATATGGACTAATATCTTGAATTTAATATGGTCCAAATTATTTATGAATTTAAATTCAACAAAATTTAAATGCTTACATTATTTTTTCATATAGTTTAAATGAGAGTAAATAATGATATGAAAAAGCTTATTATGATTTGGACTGGGACTTCATATTCACTAAGTTGTTCGTTTGAAACATGAAATTAGCCTTTCCATCTTTATTTTTGGTCTATTATACTGTTTATTTCATGTTAATGACGAATACTGGTCAACAATAAGTATAATTATGCCTTCCCAAATAAGTTGGAGAATATTGAACATGAAATATAATTTCAATTCTTCCAAAGTTGAATAACAGGTAATTCATTGCATTTACAATTCTTTACATCAAAGAAATATTTTACTATTTAGCTCTTTTCAGGTCCACTTAAGTGTATGTTTGAACTTTTGCTGAAATTTTAATTTACTAAAAATGAAAAAAAAATGCTTAAAAGTAATTTTGTTAGTTTCGTGGCCTAGAGATAGTTATCATATTTGACTTCTACTTTTTTTAGAGAAAGATTACAAGTTGGCATTAAGTTGTGGCCTTTACTTTGTGCTTGTATCATCTTGGGGTGTACAAAGAAAAATAATAAAACATATCAATTTGATAATTCAAGTCAAACCAAGGAAAAAAGCGACTATCATTTGATTTGATTTAATGTTGAAAAAAAAAACTACTATGATTTGATTTGGTTTGATGTTAAAAAAAAATCAACTATGCTTTAATTTGATTTGATGTTGAAAAAAAAATCCTACCACAATTAATTTGGATTGGATTTACCTTAAAAAGTCGAACTAAAATCAAACCATTCTGACATTTTTTGGGGTAATTAAGAAGCTTTTTACTACCACTTGCAAATATTTACATGTATAATCAAGAGCAAACGCTAAGTTTGGACATATGACCCGAAACTTTGCACATCATTTCTAAACATCTGTAACGACCCGACTGGTCGTTTTGTATTTTCGAACCTCGTTCCCTTAAATAATACTTTTCGCATTTGCTTTAGCTAAATTATGACTTACGGGGGCGGGTGGTTCGGAAGTTAGAAGAATTTCTGGCAAGAATAAGCCTATTCGCTGCATTAAGTTTCTTTAAGAAGGCAAAGTTTGACTTCGGTTAATATTTTGGTAAAATAGACTCGGAGTCGCCATCTGACAATTTTAGAGGGTCCGTGAGAAAATATGAGACTTGTACATGTGTCCAGTATCGTATTTCGAGGTCCCTAGCCCGAGCAATAGAATTTTCTGTAAAAATTGTTAAGTTTAAATTGCAAAGATTTAAATAAGCTAAGAAATTATTGTTTTCATAAGTATCGGGTTCGTATTTTGATTCAAAAACTTGGTACAAGTTTGAAATATGGGTTACGACCTACCTGCAAAATTTGGTGTCAATCCGAGAAGTTTAAGGGCATTTTGACCCGTTGGTAGGAAGTTAAGAACCTAAAGTTTATTAAATTGGATCAATTAGTTTTGGGGTCGATTCCTTAATTTAATAATATTATGGGTGTTCCGAGGGTTCGACTAGGTCTGCCTCGTGATTTCAGACTTGTTGGTATGTTCGGGCGGGGATCGGGAGCCTCGAGCATCAAATGGTCGAGGTTTGAGCAAAGTCGGATTTTGAAAGGGGGACAAGTATGCTGCTTCTGTCAAAACCGCTTCTACGACTCTTTGACCACATAAGCGGTGACCGCATAAGCAGCCGCCTGGTCGCAGAAGAGGAAGGGTCAGGAAAGGGTGAGACCGCATAAGCAGCCCTGGGACCGAAGAAGCGGTCCCACTTGTGCGAGAGAAAAACAGCAGAAGCGGTCCGGTCCACTATGCCTCAAACCGCAAAAGCGATTATTTTTCTGCTGAATCGGATGCCGCTTAAGCGGTATTCTGACAGTATATGCGAAAATCGCTGGGGCAGTAAGAGTTCATTAAATACAAACCTAAGCTCATTTTCTCTCATTTCACACCATTTGGGCGATTTTAAAGATTTCAAAGAGAGCAATTCTTTTTAGTATCACAAGGTAAGTAATCCCCACTCACTCTTGGCATAAATACATAAATATTAAGTATGATTAACACTAAAAATTTGGAAAATTCATCAGATTAAAGCTAGACCTAGGGTTTAACCAAATCTAAGATTCACTTCTCTATTTTGTTATAAAATAAACTAGAAAGCATATATTTGTGGTCCTTAGGTGATAGAGAACAACTCTCTTCGAAAAATATTGGAATCCGGGCGTATGGGACCGGGGTTGAAATTTAGGAAAATTTATGTTAAAGGCTAGGAAATTCATTAAATAGCTAGAATTCGATCTTATGAGCCTTTATTTACTAGTTCTTTCTTCGTTTGATTAGTTTGGGATTGTTTGAATTAAGGACTTTAGCTCTTTCTTGGAGATTAGGAGTGCACTTTGGAGCAAGGTGAGTCTCCTTTCTAACTTTGTAAGAGGAAAATTGTCCCCACGGGACTTAAATGAGTAATTGTTGCTAAATGCGGGGGCTACATACGTACAAGGTGACGAGAGTCCATACGTAGCTATTATATGAAAATTGTTAGGGTAGTTTAGGACCCACGCATGCCTATTTGGGGAATATTACTTAAATTCTTGTTGCCAATATGAACGTTGTAAATTGTTAGAGAATATTAAATTATTGAGCATTGGTAGAGATTTTCCTTGTATGTAATTGAGCCTTATGTGCTTTTCTTGATATTGTCTTGATGATTTTAGACCGGGCCGATCGCCCCTGTGATAATAGATGTATTTATGGTTCATGCCGCTCGACCCTTGGCAATGCACATTTATTTTCTGTTGGAGCGGGCCGTCGACCTCGGCTTGTTTGTGCATGATTTATGTGTTGCAGTTAATTATGGTATTAGTACTAATTGCTATTTAAAGAAATATATTAAGGCAATATTATGAGTAAAATCCTTCTGTGGAACCTGTATTATTGATAATTTATTGTGTTGTATAATTCCCTCTACTATATCATATTATTTGGATCTTAGTAAGTATCAAGTCGACCTCTCATCTCTACTTCTTCGAGATTAGATGGGATACTTAGTGAGTACATGTGATTTATTTACTCATGCTACACTTTAGTACTTAAATGTACATGTTTTGAGGCAGGTGGATCTGGACAGTATTCGTGCGTGCAGCAGTGAGTTAGCTGCCTTATTTCTCATGCCGATCCGTAGCTGAAGAAGTCCTTTTTTTGTATTTATGATTTTCTGTCTATTCTAATTCAGACAGTAGGATAATGTTTGTATATTTTGTGTATACTCTATCGGTCGCCCGTAGCTAGTGACACTGGGTTCTGGCACACACACTCTATGGATATTCATTTTTGGGGTCTATTTTGCTATGTCAATACTTTATTGTTCTGCTAATTTTCTTCATTTACTGGAAGTCTTTAGTATGTTGGTTTCGGGTTAAACTAAAATGGGTATTTAAATTATAATTCCACACTTGGCTGGCCTAACTATGGTGTTAGGCGCCATCATGACCTATTTATGAAAAATAGGTCGTAACAGTATGGTATCAGAGCACTAGGTTCACGTAGGTCTCATAGGTTATGGGCAAACCTAATAGAGTCTTGTAGATTGGTACGGAGACGTCTGTATTTATCTTCAAGGGGCTATAGGGTATTAGGAAAGACTACACTTTATTCATTTCCATCGTGCAGTGGTCAGTGTACTAAGTTTCCTCGAATATTCTCTCACAGATGGGGAGGACCCGCACCACCGACATACCAGACCTGGGAGGAGCTGCTCCCCCCATTGCTAGAGGCCGAGGTAGAGGTCGGGGGAGGGCATTGGACCGTGGTAGGGGATGAGGGCGTCCCAGATCCATTCCAATTGCGCCACCAGCAAACCTTACAGAGGATCCCATCATTGAGGAGCAGGGTGAGGCGCCCGCAGTTGCACTTAGTCCGGTGGATTTTATGACTGCACCGGGATTTCAGGAGGTCATGGGTCATATGCTTCGGTTCATGGACATTATGACTCAGGCCAGATTCGGCTACCTCACAGGCAGGAGGGGGAGCATAGAACCCTACTGCACAGGCTCTAGGACATGCATCTACCGTTTATCACACTCTGGGTGTACTACCCGCAGAGGGGGTCCAGCCAGTTATTGCAGCGGCACCTCCGGCCAGGCCAGATGTGGACGGAGATCCGCAGAAGTTATTAGATAGATTGACCAGATTTCACCCTCCAATCTTTAGGGGCGAGCGTCATGAGGACGCCCAGGATTTCATTGACAGGTGTAGGGATAAGCTGCACAAAATGAGGATATTGGAGTCACATGGATTCGACTTCACTACTTTCCAATTAGAGGGCATGGCTCGTAGATGGTGGAAGTCTTATTTGCTTAGCAGGCCAACATGCGCTTCTCCCCTCACTTGAGGTCAGTTCACCCAATTATTTCTTGATTGGTACATTCTACCCTCCGAGAGGGAAGACTTACATTATCAGTTTGAGTATCTGAAGTAGAGTCATATGTTAGTGGCTGATTATGAGGCGAGGTTCTCTGAGTTGTCTCGCCATGCACTCATGATACTTCCCAAGGAGGCAGGGAGAGTTCGGAGGTTTCTTGTAGGGTTACATCCCACTATCCGGTCAGGTATGGCTCGTGAGGTAAAGATGGGCACAGGATATCAGCTGTTGCTTGAGATTGCCCGCAGGATCGAGTGTTATCGGTTGAGGGGTAGAGAGCAGATGCATCAGTATAAGAGGGCCATATTCTCAGGAGAGTTCAGAGGTGCCCCAGCTAGGGGCAGAGGTCACTTTGGGAGGGGTCTTTCCAGTATGCCCCCAGCTCTAGCACCCCTACCTACTCGCGGTGCTCCAGTGCGCTCCTATTTTAGCACCATTCCAGAGAGTTCGCATCACCCGCCATTTGTGCAGGATTCATCTAGTAGGTATTCAGGTCCTCCGGAGTCTTCCGGTCTATATTTCAGTACTATGCAGGAGGGTTCTTACCGCCTGCCAGCTACTCAGGCTTCTTCTAGTGGGCCTTCTGGTATTCAGGGTCAGCCATCTGGGCAACATGTTGCCACACCATGTTGTTTTGAGTGTGGGGATGCATGCCACATGAGGAGATACTGCCCCACGCTTAGGGGCAAGGCAATCAGCAGGGGCAACAGCCCGTGACTCCAGCACCAGCAGTCCATGTGCCTAGAGGTAGAGAGCAGACTAGTGGAGGTCATTCCAGGGGTAGAGGCCAGACATGGAGAGGTCAGCCAGCTATTGCTCAGTCGGTTAGAGGCCAGTCAGCCGGTATGAGATTGTGACTTAGATATACGGATATTCCAGTGGCTAAAACTTTGGATTTTTTAATAGGCCGAGATTTTGCCGAAGTTTTTCCTTCTGATCTTTCTGGCATGCCTCCGATTTGTGATATTGATTTTTATATCGACTTAGCTCTAGGCACTCAGCCTATATCTATCCCACCATATCGTATGGCTCCTAAGGAGCTGAAAGGGCAGTTAGAGGAGTTGCTAGATAAGGGATTTGTTAGGCCCAGCGTATCACCTTTAGGTGCACCAGTGTTGTTTGTAAAGAAGAAGGATGGGACTATGCGGATGTGCACTGATTACCGCCAGTTGAACAAAATCATCATCAAGAACAAGTATCCATTGCCTAATATTGATGATTTGTTTGACCTATTGCAGGGTGCTAGGGTGTTCTCTAAGATCGACCTGAGATCAGGATATCATCAACTAAAGATTCGGGATTCAGATGTTTCGAAGACGACATTCAGGACGAGATATGGCAACTATGAGTTCCTGGTGATATCATTTGGCTTGACTAATGCTCCAGCGACATTTACGGATTTGATGAATAGAGTGTTAAGTCCTTATATTGATTCTTTCGTCATTGTCTTCATTGATGACATCTTGATATATTCACGTAAGCTGGGGGAGCAAGAGCAGTATTTGAGGGCAGTGCTTTAGACCCTGCGAGAGCAGAAGCTTTATGCTAAGTTCTCTAAGTGTGAGTTTTGGCTAGAGTCGGTGGCATTCTTGGGGCATATAGTGTCAGCATAGGGTATTAAGGTGGATCCCAAGAAGATTGAGGCAGTTTAGAGTTGGCGACGTCCTACTTCAGTGACCGAGATCAGGAGCTTCCTGCGATTAGCAGGCTATTATCGGCGATTTGTGCAGGGATTCTTATCCATTGCATCACCTCTAACCAGATTGACCCAAAAGGGGGTCCCATTCTGTTAGTCCGATGATTTTGAGGAGAGCTTCTAGAAGCTCAAGACGGCTTTGACCACAACACCAGTTCTTGCATTGCCTTCCGGTTCATGGACGTATACGGTATATTGCGATGCTTCTCGCGTTGGCTTAGGGTGTGTATTGATGTAGAAGGGGCGAGTTATTGAATATGCCTCTCGTCAGCTGAAGGTTCATGAGAAAAATCACCCTGTGCAAAATCTAGAGTTGGCAACGATTGTTCATGCTCTTAAGATATTGAGGCATTATTTATATGGGATGTCAAGTGAGGTGTATACAGACCATTGTAGCTTGCAACATTTTTTCAAGCAGAGGGGCCTTAATTTGAGACAACGCAGGTAGCTCGAGTTGCTGAAGGATTATGACATTACCATTCTTTATCACCCACGTAAGGCAAATATGGTCGCAGATGCCTTGAGTAGGAAGGCAGAGAGCATGGGTAGCTTGGCATTCATTCCTGCTAACATGATACCATTAGCTTTGGACATTCAGTCCCTAGCTAACATAATTGTGAGATTGGACATTTTAGAGCCCTGCCGGGTCCTAGCATGTGTGATTTCTCAGTCTTCGTTGTTGGGAGAGATTAAGGCTCGACAGCTCGATGATCCGTATTTGGCAGTTCTCAGAAAGACAATGCTTTAGGGAGGTGCCAATGAGGTTTCTATGAGTGAGAATGGTGTATTATGGCTTTAGGGCCATGTATGTGTTGCCAATGTTGATGGCTTGAGAGGGAGGATCCTAGAGGAGGCCCACAGTTTGAGGTACTCCATTCATCTAGGTGCTACGAAGATGTACCATGACTTGAGGCAGCATTACTGGTAGCGGAGGATGAAAAAGGACATTGTGGAGTATGCAGCTAAATGTTTGAATTGCCAGAAAGTCAAGTATGAGCACTAGAGGCCAGGTGGACTACTTCAGCAAATGCCCATTTCGGAATGGAAGTGGGAGCGCATCACTATGGATTTCGTAGTTGGGTTGCCGCAGACTTAGTGAAAGGTTGATTCGGTGTGGGTTATTGTTAATAGATTGACCAACTCTGCCCATTTCATTCCAGTGGTAACTACTTATACGGCAGAGGTATGCCCAGATATACATTCGGGCGATAGTGAGATTGCACATTGTACCGGTCTCCATCATATTAGATAGAGGCCCTCAGTTCACTTCCCATTTCTGGAGAGCTGGGGACCCGCGTGGAGCTTAGCACGACATTTCATCCTCAGACTGACGGACAGTCGGAGCGGATAATTTAGATTTTAGAGGATATGTTTAGAGCATGTGTGATCAACTTTGGAGGGCAATGGGATCAGTTCTTACCCTTGGCAGAGTTTGCATATAATAACAATTATCAGTCCAGCATAGAGATGGCCCCATATGAGGCATTGTATGGTCGGCAATGTCGTTCTCCTATCAGATGGTTTAAGCCTGTGAGGCTAAGTTGCTTGGTACAGACGTGGTCCACGATGCCCTGGATAAGGTTAAGTTGATTCAGGAAAGGCTCCGCACAGCTCAGTCCAGACAAAAGAGCTACGCGGACCAAAAGGCGCATGATGTATCATTTTCGGTTGGTGAGAAAGTCCTCATGAAGGTTTCGCCCATGAACGGCATTATGAGATTCGGGAAGAAGGGCAAGTCAAGCCCAAGGTTTATTGGCCCCTTTGAGGTGTTGAGGTGAATTGGAGAGGTTGCCTATGAGCTCGCATTACATCCCAGTTTATCAGGAGTTCACCCGGCCTTCCATGTATCGATGCTCCGGAAGTATCATGCTGACTATTCACATATGTTGGATTTCACTACCATTCAGCTAGATGAGAGTTTGGGTTACGAAGAGGAGCTAATTTCCATTGTTGATAGGCAGGACCGCCAGTTGAGATCCAAGAGGGTTTCTGCAGTGAGAGTTCAGTGGAGGGGCCAACCGGTCGAGGAGGCAACTTGGGAGTCCGAGGAGTACATGCGGAGCTGATATCCCCACTTATTTAGCAGTCGAGATATTTTCTATATCCGTTCGAGGACGAACATTTGTTTAAGAGGTGGAGAACGTAACGAGATGACTGGTAGTTTTGTATTTTCGAACCCCGTTCTCTTAAATAATACTTTCCGTATTTGTTTTAGCTAAATTATGACTTGCGGGGGCGGGTGGTTCGGAAGTTAGAAGAATTTCGGGCAAGAATAAGCCTATTCGCTTCACTAAGTTTCTTTAAAAGGTCATGTTTAACTTCGGTCAATATTTTGGAAAACCAGACCCAAAATCACGATCCGGCAACTTCTGAGGGTCCGTGGAAAAATATGGGACTTGGGCGTGTGCCCGGAATCGAATTTCGAGGTCCCTAGCCCGAGTAATGGAATTTTCTGTAAAAATTGTTAAGTTTAAATTGCAAAGATTTAAATAAGCTAAGAAATTATTGTTTTTACAGGTATCAGTTTCAGATTTCGATTCTGAAACTTGGTACAAGTTTGAAGTATTAGTTACGACCTACCTGCAAAATTTGGTGTCAATCCGAGACGTTTAAGAGCATTTTGACCCATTGGTAAGAAGTTAAGAACTTGAAGTTCATTAAATTAGATTAATTGGTTTTGGAGTCCGATCCCGTAATTTAATAATGTTTTAGGTGTTCCGAGGGTTTGACTAGGTTCGCCTTATGATTTTAGACTTGTCGGTATATTCGGGCGAGGCTCGGGAGCCCCCAGCGTCAAATGATCGAGGTTTGAGCGAAGTCGGATTTTGAAAGGGGGACAAGTCTGCTGCATCTGTCAAAATCGCTTATGCGGCTCTTTGACCACAAAAGCGGTGACCACATAAGCGGTCACTTGGTCGTAGAAGCGGAAGGGTCAGGAAAGAGGGAGACCGCATAAGCGGCCCTGGGACGGCAGAAGCGGTCCCACTTTTGCGAGAGAAAGACTGCAGAAGCGGTCCGGTCCACTATGCCCCAAACTGCAAAAGCGATTATTTTTTCGCTGAAGCGGACGCCGCTTAAGCGGTATTCTGATCGCATATACGAAAATCGCTGGGGCAGTAAGGGTTCATTAAATATGAACCTAAGTTCATTTTCTCTCATTTCACACCATTTGGGCGATTTTGAAGATTTCAAAGAGAGCATTTTTTTCTAGTATCACAAGGTAAGTAATCTCCACTCACACTTAGCATAAATATATAAACATTAGGTGTGATTAACACTAAAAATTTAGGAAAATTCATGAGATTAAATCTAGACCTAGGGTTTAACCAAAACTAAGATTTAACCCTATAATTTATTATAAAATGAAAAATCATATATTTGTGATCCTTAGGCGATAGAGAAAAACTCCCTTCAAAAAATATTGGAATCCTGACGTGTGGGCTCGGGGTCAAAATTTAGGAAAATTTATGTAAATTTGTTAAATAGCTAGACCTCGATCTTGTAAGCCTTTATGTACTAGTTCTTGCTTCGTTTGATTAGTTTGGGATTGTCCGACTTCGAATTAAGGACTTGAGCTCTTTCTTGGAGATTGGGAGTGCACTTTGGAGCAAGGTGGGTCTCCTTTTTAACCTTGTAAGAGGGAAATTGTCCCCATAGGACTTAAATGAGTAATTGTTGCTAAATGTGTGGGCTATGTACATACGAGGTGACGAGAGTCCGTACATAGCTACTATATAAAAATTATTCGGGTAGTTTAGGACCCACGCATGCCTATTTGGGGAATATTTCTTACTTTAAAGTTGCCAATATGAACGTTATAAATTGTTAAAGACTTGAGAACATGAAAGTGAACAAATAAAATTATTGAGCCTTGGTAGAGATTTTTCTTGTATGTAATTGAGCCTTGCTTTTCTTGATATTGTCTTGATGATTTTGGACCGGGCCGTTCGCCTCAGTGATAATAGATGCATATAAGTTTCGTGCTGCTCGATCCCCGACAGTGCATATTTTTTTTCTGTTGGAGCGGGCCGTCGACCTCGGCATGTTTGTGTGTGATTTATGTGTTGCAGTTAATTATGGTATTAGTAGTAATTGCTATTTAAAGAAAAAAAAACTGGAAATTTGATTAAGGAAAGAATATGAGTAAAATCCTTCTATGAAACATGTATTATTGATAATTTATTGTGTTGTATAATCCCCTCTACTATATCATATTATTTGGACCTTAATAATATCAAGTCGACCTCTCATCTCTACTTCTTCGAGATTAGACAGGATACTTACTGAGTACATGTGGTTTATGTACTCGTGCTGCACTTCTGTACTTAAATGTACAGGTTTTGAGGCAAGTGGATTTGGATAGTATTCGGACGCGCAGCAGTGAGTTAGCTCAGGGACTTATACGGTGAGCTGCCTTATTTCTCATGTCGATCCGTAGCTGACGAAGTCCTTTCTTGTATTTATGATTTTTTGTTTATTTTATTCAGATAGTAGGACAGTGTTTGTATATTTTGTGTATACTCTATTGGTCCCTCGTAGCTAGTGACATCGGATTTTGGCACACACACTGTATGGATATTTATTTTTGGGGTCTATTTTGCTATGTCAGTACTTTATAGTTCTGCCGATTTTATTCGTTTACTGAAAGTCTTTAGTATGTTGGTTTTGGGTTAAACTAAAATGGGTATTTAAATCATAATTCCACACTTGGCTGGCCTAACTATGATATTAGGTACCATCATGACCTATTTATGAAAAATGGATCGTGACAACATATATCTTCAACTAAGCTATGGGCAAAAAGTTTTATATTGTAGCTCTTTCTTCACACTACTACATATACTTCCTCGACAATGCACTTCACGTATAATCTGCCTTGTGATATCCCCACTTCCTCTGTTTACTTGTTGAAAAAATCTGCAGTTCCTCGACAAACAATTAAGACATTACATGTATACAAATTTTAAAAATATTGCACACATAAAAGTATGTATTGTAATGTTATTTACAAACATTTCTTAAACTTTTTCATTGTTCTCTTTTTTAACATATTATTTGTTTGGGCTTAGAATCTCCGGATGATCCCATATGTTTTAGGAAAAAATACTAGTTATGTTCATTTATAAGTAGCTTATTACAAAAATTAGTTAATTCATAAAATATTACTAATATTAGTCAATTAGCTATTTGTAGCAAAAGAAAATATCAAAATTTTGATTTTTCTTGAGTGTGTGTTATTAGAATACATTGGGTTACATCTTAAGGAGCTTAAATCTAAGTTTTGAGATAATTTGGTGGAATTTGAGGTGGTTTGAATTTAAAATTCGAAGTGAACGTGAAAAAATGACATGTGTATCACACTGTGTATCACTTGTATATCATATATGTATCATATTTGTATCAAATATGTATCACATGTACATCCATGTATACCTACGTGTGAGAGACATGTGTGATATATGTTTGATAACTGTATCGCATAAGAAATTTTTGGGCAAAAATTATAAGGATATTTTGGTCTTTGGAGCAAATTTTACATGATATAAAAGCTTCTTTTCGCCCCTAGCCAATATCTCGACCGGAAAGAAGAGAACATTACTTTCGAAGTAGGGAAGGGCTTGGAAGGGTCCAAACACCATCCTGATCAACGATTTGAAGTGTTTCTCTCAATTTTTCTTATTTTCATTTATTATGAAGATTGTTTCGAGAATAAACATTCTGTTTTTTAGTATAAACATGAGTAGCTTAATTCCCTATCTAAGGTATTTATGAATTCGTTATTGGGCATTTTTGAGTAATTATTCCTGAATCGTTGTTATTTATTCTATTTGTTTGGCTGCGATTTTAACGAATTCAATTATTTGAGCTTGGAATTACTTATGCCCTATTTCTTGTTATTCTTGGGAAAGACTGACAAGGTTGGGTCAATCAAACAATAGTATTTCGGGTTGAATTAAGGAATTAACTAACCCGATTTGGGATCGTTATGGGGACTTCAGGATTCGAGTGTGAGCTAGAATTAAACGAGTTTATTATCTTGATTATTTTGGAAAAATTAGTTTAAGAATTGTGTCGTTAGTAGTTGGAAAGCTCTAAGGAACAACTTTAGGTCCAAGTTTGATAAAATAATGGCAGACAAAGTTTCAAGATTTCACTCAGAGCTACCCCGACAATTAGGGGATTCTCTACAAATTGGCCATAGATATCAAATTTATTTTGAAAAATATGATTCGGATAAAGTTTGATTTGAAGATGAAAATGTGTTTGGATATATATTTTCAATTTTATTTTGGAAAAATATGTATATAATTGCCAAATTTTTGCGATTTTGGCCCAAAATCAGCTCACAAAATCGGGATTTTGAATTTGGAATTTGGCCAAAATATGGACAAAATTTATAACCACACGTGAATTTTGAAAATAAATTTCAAGTTTATTTTTGCAAAACTCATCCCAAGTTTAAAATAATTCATATTTCCGAGCTAGAAGTTCTGGAATTCTGCTTGGTTTGTGAGGAATGAATAATGATGATAGTGAAGAGAAGAAAGAAGCTAGAGAAAATCTTTAATTATAATGTTCAAGGGTGTAATCAAGGCGAAGTTATGTTGGCTCACGGGTGGTCAATCGACCATACTTTGTCAAAATATTATATTACATATAGGGTAAAATATAGTATTTATTATTGATTAAAAATAGACTTTGAATACTTTTGTATAGGCCTCCGCAAAGGATGTTTAAAATTTCTTCGGCTTCGCCGTTGAGTGTAATGGTAAACTCAATTTTATTAATTTAAAAATTATCCACCTTTTAATACAACAACCTAAACATCCAACACGAAATAATCTCGATAATACAATTCATGTATTGGTGGTCCTTATATTTAGTATCTCCACATTGCAATTCTTGCTAACAAATCATCCTTATTTAGACTACAATAGAACTTTGAGTTAAAGGGATTAATATTGCATGGCGAGGTAATGCGATGAAGTATATCAACGTGGTACTACTATCAGTGTCGCAGATTGTATAAGAAACTAGACTAGAAAGTGACAGATTTAGAGATTTTTCTCTTGGTCGAAATAATATCTCTATTTCTACTGAGGTAAAAATTTTCTACACTTTCGTTAAACGATAAAATAAATTTCAAAAATTTTCCACACTTGCCGATAAAAATAAATTTCTTAACTTTACATAACTAACATGGCAAAATTGGCATGTAATCTGAAATACTCAAAAACCACCTCTATACACCTTTGTCTCTTTTGAAATTTGTAGTCCGTAAATTAAGCCATAGAATTAAAAATAATCAATCGTCAAAGTTTAAGATTTAATTTTCTTACCATATGTTATAATACTCCGTTTGGTCAAGCTGCAAAAATAAAGTAATTTTTTTTTAAAGTAAATTTCTGAAAAGTACTTTTGGCGAGAAACAGTTTGTGTTTGACTAATTAGTTCGAAAAACACTTAGTATTTTATCAAGCTTTAAAAAATGGCTTTTACTCAAAAAAATGCTTTTGGAGAAAAACTATATTTTCCTGCTTCTCCAAAACTGCTACTATTTCTCCTCAAAAATAATTTTTTTCCTTACAAAAATTTGGCTAAACACATTAATTTTTGGCAAAAAATAATTTTAGCCAAAAACAAGCAATTTTGTCGATGCTCGGCCAAACACGATTATATATAAGTCATTTATGTAATAGTCAAAACCAAACCAGACAGATATGACTCACCCCATTTTCATACTAGCATGTTAATTTGAAAAGAAAGAGAAGAAAGGATCAGATGTAGCCTCCATTGACACGAATGATTTGTCCATTAACCCATTCAGAAGCATCACCTGCCAAGAACCCAACAACCGGCGCAACATCCTCCGTCTGTCCAAGTCTTCCATGTGGACATTCATCAATTGCCCTCTTTATCATCTCCTCTGTTTTCCCATCGTAAAACATATCCGTTGCTATGGGTCCCGGCGCCACGCAATTCGCCGTTATTCCAGTCCCTTTCAGCTCCTTCGCCATTATCTTTACCATCGCTTCCACCGCCGCCTTCGACGCCGTGTATGCCCCGTAACCAGGCCTGAATCCCACCGTTAACGATGTCGTTAAGCATATAATCCACCCCCCTCCTCCGCGCTTGATTCTGCTCGCCCCTTCCTTGCAGCATATGAAAGCCCCACGTGCGTTCACTTCGAAGGTCCTATCGAAGTCCTCCAAGGTTGTGTTTAGGATTGATGGGTATTTAGCGTCGAGCACGGCGGCGCTGTTGACTAAGATGTTGACCGGCGATTGAAAGGCCGATTCTGCAGCGTCGAAGAGGGATTTGACTTGATCTGGATCAGAGATGTTGGCTTTGACGGCGATGGCACGCGGGGAGGAATTGGAGGTGGAATTGATTTGGGATACGACGTCATCGGCTTTTGTGGAGTTGGAGGAATAGTTGATGACGAGCTTAGCACCCAGAGATGCTAAATGAAGGGCGATGGCTTTGCCGATACCGCGAGAAGAGCCGGTAACAATGGCTACTCGATCTTGGAGCGGGAAGTTTTTGCCTTGGCTTGATTGCTGAGCATTAATATTGACGTTTACTTCCGCCATGACAAAACTGATGAAATTGTGAATAGATACCGAGGAGTGAGCAATAGGAAGATTACATGAATGAATATATTTATATAGACAGTGAAGTGAAGAGAGAGGGTTAAAAGGGGGAAGAAAGTGGGAGGTATACAGGCCCAATCCAGTTTTAAATCAGATTAACTTAAAATTTTTATCGCTGAACCGTTATATTTTTAACAACCATAGATTTCCAAATTTGTTTTTAAAATTTTAATTTTGGGTGAAATTTTATTTGAAGATAAAACTATGTTTGGACATACATTTTCAAAATATAAATTCTAAATTTATTTTTGAAAAATATTTGTATTATTAGGGATTTGGCCCAAAACCAACCATTGAGCTAGTTTTGGGATTTGAGACTTTGAAATTTTGCTAAAATATATGCGAAATATATGACCAGATATATATTTGTCAAATAAAATTCAAGTTTATTTTGGCAAATTATGGCCAAACGAGTCCTTAATGTTACAACAATAACAACAATAACAACAATCTAGTAAAATCTCATAATTGGGGTCTGGGATGATAGTACATATGCATATCTTACACCTATCCCGAAGGAGTAGAGAAGTTGTTTCCAAAAGACCCTCGACTCAAGAGAATAAAAAAATAAAGGAAATAATATTAGTTCACCACAAAAATCATAGGAAAATAGGAACATAAAATGCGAGAAAGAAAATTTAATAAATTTTTATCTTTATTCTTTATGTAATTTAAATAAATTTTTACACATAAATTATTACTCTGCGTGACGTCACTGCTCAAGTCACATACTAGGGAGCTTTCACTCTTTCAGAAAATCCCTTTAACAAGTGGTCTTCATTTTTTAAGAAAAAAGTATAATGAAATAAAAAAATAAAAGCTGTTTGAATCCAAAATTAAATATTTATCCTTAACTTAGAGAAGTAATGGTAGTCTTTTTTTTTTCTAACTGTGCTGATTGATTAAGATTCACTAAAATCCTTAAAGGTATTTTTTAAATATACCGTTTATTCTTTAAACATTTATAATCATTAGTATTTTTTTTTAAGAAGATATGTACTTTAATTATCTAGCAATAATAATAACAAAAATAATTGCACTTCCATCCCAAATAAATATGAAGTTTCACTTTTTTACTTAAACCCAACTCATCTCATCGCCGTGCCAAAATAAAATAAGAGACATTAAATCTAATAATTAATAATATTAAATATTATTCAGATACAAAGTTGCCACCCATTATTGTTTATTTACTTGTTCATATTACTACTATTAATAATTCAGTAATACTATCAAGAGAGCTGCCTCGGGTTTAGGGGTGGGCATCGGTCGGTTGTGACGACCCGATCGATCGTCATAAGAATTAACGCCCCGATCCCCTATTAACTGCTTTCCCTAAGTTCGTTTATGCTATTTTTGTTTGTCGAGACGTTGGGTACTGTGTTTCTGAGAGATTTGGGACACTTAGTACCTAAATGAGAGCTTAAGTATTGGAAAATGGTCAATAGTTGGAACAGTGTGAAGACGGCCTCGAAATGAAAATCCGATGGTTCCGTTACCTCTGTTAGGTGATTTGAGGGGTGGGAGCATGTTCGGAAGGCATTTTGGAAGTCCGTAGCTCATTTAGGCTTGAAATGCCGAAATAGATTTGGGCCATTTGGAGTCGGATACTCGTGGTAAAAGTGTGATTTCGAGTTGATGTTGGAGCCTGTTTGAGGTAAGTGGCTTGTCTAATCTTGGGGGGGGGGGGGGTTTCCCTTTAGGATTTGATATTTGGTGTTTAAGTGTCTTGTACGTGAGGTGACGAGTGCGTACTTGAACTAATTGTTGAAAATTCAATTTTTACTTAAGATATTGAGACTGAGTTTCCTTCATAATTGCTTATTTTACTTGCAATTATAACCTGTACTAGATTCGAAAAGCATGTTTAGTTGGTTCAACTTGCCTAATTGTTTATGCTGCCTTGGTTGTACTACGTGAAGCATGCTAGGCTAGTACTACCTATTGTGTACCTTTCGTACTTCGTTACTGAATATCTTCTAGTTGTGGTTGCGCATTTACATTGGGACTACGGATGTGGAATTCCGGTAGCTCCCTCCCCCTGTTTGTTTACTTTGGGACTACGAGTTAGATTCCCGTTAGATCCCCCGCACATTGATAGTTGGACTACGGGACGGTATCACGGGAGATCTTTCGGTTATTCCCATATGATGGACTACGGGACGGTATCTCGGGAGCTCCTCGAACAGTTGATGAAATGGGCTACAGGACGGTATCCTGAGAGATCCTCATTGTTGGTACTCATATTGAGTTGTTTCACTCTATGCTACCTTATTCTCTGCGTGCTATTGTTGCTTCGTATAACTTATCTTAATTCATAATTTTATTAGTTGTTTATGTTTATTTCATGTTGTTACAATGTTTATTATTATATTTTATTTCAATAGGGACCTGACATTCCTCGTCACTACCCAATCTAGGTTAGGCTTAGCACTTACTAAGTACTATTGTGGTGTACTTATACACCTTTTGCGCATGTTTTTCATGTGTAGATCCAGGTACCTCCACTCAGGCGCACTATCCTCGAGACGGAGAGATCTAGCAAAGACTTCGAGGTATATCTGTGGCGTCCGCAGACCAGTAGTCTCTAGTCAGTTCCAGATTTAGTAGACAATCTATCCTTTCTTACGGTTGTTTAGACATTCTAGAGTTAGAGCAGCGTATTACATTTCTATTAGCCTGTAGTTCCCGTGAGTTTCCGAGTTTTGGGATGATATCGTAGACTTCCGCGTTTTTTTTTTTGAGTTGTATATGCCCAGTGGCACTTATATACCCATTTTCCTTCTAATTTTACTTAGTTTAATTAAATGTTTCCGCAAGTTATATTATTTCTGCATTGTTAGGCTTATCTAGTCGTAGGGACTACGCGCCATCATGACATGTTCACGGAGGGAAACTGGATGTGACAAGTTGGTATCAGAGCTCTAGGTTCATAGTAGTCACAGAATATAGGATGGTTTATTAGAGTATCGCTGATTGGTACGGAGACGTCTGTACTTATCTATGAGAGGCTACGTAAATATTTAGGAAAAATCGTCATTTCATTTTATTTCCTTGTCGTGCGGTATTTTCAACATCAATTCTAAACCTCTGTCTTCTATTCTCTCACATATGGCGAGGACATATGCTACTCGATATGATCAGGCACTTGTGCCCCCTATTGTAGCCGTCAGAGGCTGGGGCCAGGGTAGAGGTCGAGGACATGCACGTGGTGCAGTCAGAGAAAATGCGCGAGTTGCCATCGAGGCACCACTAGCAAATCCAACCGGAGCCCAGGCACCTGGCACACCTACTACTGCCACTACTACTGCAGCTCTCCAGAGACCTTGGCTCAGTTCATGAGTGTGTATACCACCTTAGCTTAGGCAGGGTTGCTTCCCCTTGCTGAAGCCACATCCCAGGCCGGGGGAGGAGCATAGACTCCTAATGTCCGCACTCCTGAGCAGAGAGTGCAAGTTAAGGAGGGTTGCGAGATTATTCCCGCACCGCCTACGGTGCCAGTTCAGCCCGAGGATGGGTCAGCTGCTTCAGAGGACGTCATCGGAGGCTTGAGAGGTTCAAGAAGTATGATCCCATAGTGTTCAATGGATTTGCATCAGACACCTTAGGATTTCTGGAGGAGTGCCACTGTATTCTTCGTACTATGGGTGTATTAGAGTCCAGCGTAATTTCATTTACTGCTTTTTAGATTTGGGGAGACGCCTATGATTGGTGGCGCACTTATGAGATAGATAGTGCAGTCGAGGCTGCTTGGGTAGGTATAGGCTATACAAAGTGAGATCACGAATTAAGAATATATCTAAAACTGACGAAGATTGTCGATTGAGAATTGATAAGTGCGAAGAGAAATTGGTGGTAGGTATAGGCTGCATAAAGTGAGCTCGCAAATTAAGAAACAACTTTTTTTTTAAAAAGCATCATTAATAGTCAAAAATACTTATATGGAGACGAATTTTGTTATAGAAATTAAAAGCCTAATGCATAAGACTAAAGACTTGTGGTATGAGTAACTTATAAGGTCTGTGAACAATGAAAATGAAGCAACTGAAGAGTGTGGCTGAGAAAGAATAGGAGAGAATGAACTAAAGCCCTAGCCTATGTATATATGTAAGGGTAAAGTCATAACTTTATTCATTCTTATTGGGTAATCAATTAACTCATTAACAAAATTGATAAACCAAGTCCCGAACCGATAACCCAATAGTGAAAAAAATCTAAACAGTTATCGAATCGTTAATCCAATAATCCAAAACCGATAACCCTATAAATAATTTATGGTTCAGGTTATTGGTTTTACCCGATATATGCCCAGCCCTACTTGGGTTCGTAAAGTGAACTGCATCCGGGTATTAATTCGGGTTAATAAGGTGCTTTTCGTAATTCCGGTTTATCCTTTTTTCATCTGTTACCATAGAAGTGTCACGGTAAGTGCTTCACAAAGTTTACTATTGATTTAACTGTTATGCTCTTGCACACTTAAAATTAAGGCATGTTTAAAGCACACGTGATCAGTGGCGGATGTAGTATACTGTCTACGGGTTCAACTGAATCCATAACTTTTGACGCGGAGTAAAAATTTATATGTAAAAATTTATTAAAATTATAAAAATAATAGATATGAACCCATAACTTTAAAAATATAATAGGTTTGAACCCACAGAATTTGAATTTTGGATCCGTCTCTGCACGTGATGTTACATGTGTGTGTCAGCTCATTTGCAGTCCCTAAGTGGGCCCCATCCATACCTTTATTTCGAGTCTGGAACCTAAATATTATCTTTTTGTACTAAAATTACCTTAATACGTGTAAAAAATACCTTTATATATATAATGTGCAAATACAAAATGTTATACCTTAACGGTAACTTTTGTCGTTAAGATACATCATTTTGTATTTGCGCACTATATATGTTGTCGATTTGGCTGACAACTATAGCGTTCTATTTTATTATGCTATATATATAGCGTAAAAAAAATGTTGTACCCCTATTTAAATATTGTCCTTCATCTTCTTCCAGGCCAGAACTCTATCCCCTATTTTTAAACTTCAGTGCTTCTGGTCCCCCCTGCTCGTGTTTTAAAAAAAAAATGGTGGGCCCCTCCCATCACATAAAATATTAAGAACGTAGGTCCTACATCGTAGTAAAGCATCGTATTATTGTGGTTTAACTCCTTCATCTTCAAATTTTCACACAAAATACTACATTAGGGTATTTTGATTTATTTATATTGAAACTTGTATAATAATGTATATTAGTAAATTGAATGTGTTTTCATGTCATTTTGTATTTTATTTGCGTAACTAGTATATTATATGTATCCTGACTTAGATACTAGTGTTCTAAAAAAATGTAAAATTGATATTTAATTTTGATATTCTAATTTGGATATTAGTGCTTTCATATCATTTTGTGTTTTATTTGAGAAACTAGTATGCTATATATATTTTTGTGAATGTTATGTAATTAAAATATATTGTTTGTTTATATTTAGTTTATTTATTAGCGTAGTAAAATGTAGAACCTTTTGTCGTAGTAAACTATATAGTATTTTAGGGTAGAATCCATGTAGTTTAAGTATTTCTTATACTATTAGATGAAAATATATACTTTGTATAATTAAATAATCAAAATATTAAATTTGACACACATAATTATTCATGATACTTTGGTGCTACTGGACCTTAAATATCGAGCCTAGAACCCAATAGGTAAATATATTTTGTATAATTAAATAATTGAAAATTAAGAATTTAAATTATAAAACAAACACACACAAAATTATCAAAAAATTGAATTTTGACACACATAAATATTAATGATAGTTTGGTGCTACTAGGCTTCAAATATCGAGTTTGGAACCCAATAGCTATATATATTTTGTATAATTAAACATTTAAATTATAAAACAAAAACACACAAAATTATCAAAATATTGTATTTGACACATATAAATATTCATGATAGTTTGGTGCTACTGGTCCTCAAATATCGAGCATGGAACCCAATAGGTATATATATTTTGTATAATTAAATACTAATCATATAAATAATGTTGTTTAATTTACAGTTGACGACATGGACACTTATACAATCCGGCCCTTACTTTCGTGAGCTATTAGTGCTTCAGGGCGATCATAGGTCCGCCCATATATGGGAGGGAGAGTTATTGTCCCAGACTCTCCGCGATACGAGAGTGGACGACCTGTGGGATTTTCTGAGGCCCAAAGATCTCCATGAGTGTGTAGTCCATCACCTTCAGGACACGGGATTCTATAGGATTATTGAGATCGGGCGGATAGTGGTTGACTAGGCTTTGATCACGGCGTTGATTGAGCGGTGGCGACCAGAGACGCACACTTTTCACCTGCCTATTGGCGAAGTGACCATCATGCTGCCGAATGTGGAGGTTTTATATGGCATGCCCATTTATGACATGGCCGTTTCACTGCCTATCGCTATGAGATCAATGTCGCGTGATGATTATTTTGCCATGCTGTAGCAGCTCACTGGTTTCAGGCTAGAGGACGAGACTATATCGTCGGGTGCCAGTCAGTTGACTTTGACCCCTATTAGACAGTACCTGGAGGTACTCCACCCTAATATTACCAACGATACAGAGGATATATATATTACCCGATATACGAGGTTATTGTTGATTCTTCTATTTGGAGGGGTCTTGTTCTCGAACACTTCGGGGAACCTAGTCAGCCTGAGATTTCTTCATCATATTCAGATGTTAGATGAGTTACCCCATTACAGGTACGGCGCTTTTATTCTCGGCTATATGTATAGGCAAATATGTCGGGCGAGCATGTGCACTCAGAGAGATATTTGTGATTTTATGTTCCTTCTACATGTGACAAAATATTCAAATAATCTGTGTATTAGTTCCAACTCTACCTAGTTAGAATTTATCACATGTTAGATTTGGGCCTGGGAGTAGTTATTGCAATTTCAGCCACCTCGACCACAATTACCTCATAATGTAACGACTAACACCTCTATTTCTCCCTCTAGCTAGGAGGTAGGTTCTCTGCCATACACTTTCATGAAAGTATGATGCTCATCATAATCTCCCCTCTGCAAGGATGTGTTGGGTCTATGGAGGGAGCACATGTAAATATGTACCTAAACTTACCTGATATAGATTAACTTAGTGTTGCATATACTCACGTTTCATGTTTTTATTTGATAGTTCATCTCGACGCCATACAATGACAATTTGATAGCTGCCCTACCAGCTTATTGCTCCGTCGGCCGACTAATTTAGAGCACTTCTACCCCACTCATATGCCTCGATATTGTGGAGCATCATGCCCCAGAGCGGGTACTTCAGTAGTTTGGCCGCCCGTAGTATATACCTAGGCGGCCTATATAGGAGCCTACACATTATCATAGGGATGATCATTGCAGGGAGGATGACGCATTTAGGGCATGCTTAGCAGCGCAAATCCATATTTAGGACCATCAAGATCGAATGATTCTGCCTCTACCTACACAGATCCAGGAAGTGGATATTTAGAGGTATATGTCCTGGTACCGGCACGTCACCCAAATTTTTATTAGCAACCCTATTCATCAGGCTGGCGGTCAGTACATTCCATACGCCAGGTGATACGAGGCCCTAGTATATTTTCTGTTATTATTAAATATATAACAATATTTTAGTGCAATATATGTTCTTTATATTTTATACGATGTGCAGGCTATTGGACTACATTCTGTCTATTAGATGGGATAATAGATGCAGGATTATGTCGGTGATACTGCGATTGCCTTGCAGGATTACAATCGTCAATTTGTAGAGTTGGTTTTCAGAACACTACAGCGAGCCTGAGAGGATCAGCATTTGTCACACATGCCTAATTATGTGGAGCCAGAGTAGTACCAGCGAGGCCTTGGTGTGGAAGGAGGTGGTGGTGCCAGACGAGGCGGGAGTACCAAACGATGTGGCGGTCGGTGGAGAGGAGGTGGTCCCCAGCAAAGGGGCGTTAAGGCCCTTGCTGATTATTTTGCTGCCGATCAGCCGGGTAGCCTACATGAGACATACATGCCGTCATACAGCCTTGGAATGGATCTCACTCTAGGGACTTTGCATGTGACCCCGTCAGGTCAAACGGGTATGGACCGTTCTAGAGTGGATTGGGATACATACTGTCAAGCCCCGTCTACTGTTGTTGAGGAGTGGCCGACACGAGATGTACATAGTGGGTGCCGGCTGAGTAATGGTTCATCATCACAGGCGCAAGTATGGTTTTCTTAGTATTGAATTAGAATTTGTCTTCATTTTTCATAACTTTATTAATTTCCTTTTTAAGGCCGAACGTGATGCTGACATGACTGCGACACATGATTACATTCAGGAGCCCGACGAGATGGTGGTAAGACAATTTAAATTGTAGTGACTTATTATATACTTTACTATACTCAGCTTTTTATTCTTATGTAGGGTTATACTGGACTGACGACCCCTTCTACCGATCTTGTCAGCACCACTGATAATCATGATGCGACACATCCGACTATAAAGAGACGATTTGATGATGACGATCCTGATAGCGTACCCAGGCGGGATGCGATGCGCCTCAGGCCAACCGTTGTGTTAAAGCACACTAGATGCGGGACATATCGATTTTCTTCATTTTTTTGTATTTGATGTAAATAATACTTTTGTATATACATTAACAACAATTTTCATATAATACGCGCACTACTTTTTTTAATTTATTAGTTAGTTTCGTACACAAGCATTAAAACTTAACTTCCTTTACAATTAATGAAAATAAAGTTCAGTACAACTAATTTAGTTTAATACTACAAAACAAACATAAACATAGCGACTTAACATAATTAACTTCAGTACAACAAATAAAAATAAACGAACAGAAAACAAAAAGAGAAAGTAACACACCAAAGACATACATGTCAATGTTTAGTCCCTACCGCCCATTATTTTCTGCTCCAACCACTTAAATTATTCTGCTAGCTTATTTTTTCTTTTTCTACCTCTTTAAGTTTTTCAACTCCACAATCTCTCTTTTATGTTCTCTCATGTTCCTATAGTTTTAAACACATATTATAAAGATCGTTCAAGGATTCTTTGTAGTATTCCTGATAATAGGGTTCATCAACCCATACCTCAAAATTGCAATAGGTTGTGACGATCCGACCCATCGTCTTATGAGTTACCACTCTGATTTTCCCATTTTTAGCTTCCTTATGATTCATTATCCATATCTTGTGTAATCGAGTTGATTTCAAGTGATTTTAATAAGAAATAAGACACTTAGCTTCTTTTAAGAAGCCTTAAGTTGGAAAAGTCAATCCAGCATTGACTTATGAGTGAATTCCGATAGACCGGTTAGCTCCAGGAGATTATTTGTGACTTAGGAGTGTGATCAAAAATTTTTTTGGTGGTCCAATGTAAAACTAGTCTTGAATTGGTGAAGTTAGTATTTTGGCAAATTCCGGTTGATTGGCGAGATTTTGATATAGGGTTCAGAATGGAATTTCGAGAGTTACAATAGCTCTGTTACATCATTTAGGATATGTGTGCAAAGTTTTAGATTATCCGAATGAAGTTTGATAGACTTTTTGATCGAAAATATTTTTTTAGAGTTTTGAAAATTTTAAGGTTGAATCCGACGAAAAATTTGTGTTTTGATGTTGTTTTGAGCGTTCCGAAGATTGGAACAAGTTTGAATGGTATTTTAGGATTGGTTGACATGTTAGGTTGAGGTCTCGGGTGTGACGACCCAACGGGTCATCACTTATTTTATTAATAATTTCGAGCTTCGAGGCCTTGAAAACCTCATTCTATGTTGCCTCGATTTACGTGCACGATCCGAGCATGTAGCCGGAAAGATTTTGTGATAGAAAATATGAATTCTATGAGAAATTTGGATAAAAATGATATTAATATTGATATGGTTGACTTCGGTCAACATTTTTGGTAAACGGATCCGGACCCGAGATTGGATGGTCCCGAGAGGTCCGTAGGAAAATATGGGACTTGGACATGTGTCCGGAGTCGAATTCGAGGCCTAGAGCCCAAGTTATGAATTTTTATGTGAAATTGTTTTTGATGCAATTATTAAAGGAAATAAATTAATAGACCTTGGTATCGGGCTCGTATTTTGGTTCCGACGCCCGGTACAAGTCTTAAATATTATATATGTGATTTCCGTAAAGTTTGGTGACATTTGGATGTCGTTTGAGATGTTTTGGACCTTGAGTTCCAAGTTAAGAAGTTTTGAAAATCAAAAGTATGAAAATCATGAGTTTGAGGCTCGATTTGATTAAAACGAAGTGATATCGGCGATATGATCGCACGAACAAGTCCATAATGTGTTTTTGAGGTTGTGTACATGTTTGGTTTGGAGCCCGGGGGGCTCGGGTAAAAATTTGATAGGCCGTTGGATGAAAATCTGAATTTTGAACTGCTGTTTTTTTTCACCCAGCTGTTGGCTTCGCAAATGCGAAGAATTTCTCGCAATTGCGAAGGTGACAGACCAAGGCAGGGTTCGCAAATGCGAACCCTTGATCGCAAATGCGAATGGCGTCCAGGAAGGCTTGGGTTCGCAATTGCGAACATAACCTCGCAAATGCGAGGCCTTCACTGCCAAGCCATGCTTCGCAAATGCGAAGCATTCTTCGCAAATACGATGCCTTCACTGCCAAGCCATGCTTCGCAAATGCGAAGCATTCTTCGCAAATGCGAAGGAGCCTTGTTCGCAAATGCGAACATTATGTCGCAAATGCGAACCTCCCAGTATGCCTTGGCTTCGCAAATGCGAACAAATGTTCGCAAATGCGAACTTTCCACCCTTAGCTTATTTTTCAAACTCCAGAAATTGGTCGGGGTTCGCAATTGCGAACCCATGTTCGCAAATGCGAACACAGAGACCCGAAAAACACGAATTTCAGTCATTTCTTCATTTTTCACAAAACCAAAACACCCATTTGCGACTCTTCAAGGATTTCTTCTTCATCAAAACGATTGTAAGTCACTTTTTACTTAATTCTTTCAATTCCTAACATCATTAAACATGTTTTTCATTAGAAATCAAATGTTTTCATGGTAAAATTCTTGTTTTTGTTAGAAAATAGGTTTTTTCATAAATTGGGGAATTGGACCTCGAATTGAGGTCCGATTTTGAAACAAATTATATACATGAACTCGTGGGGGAATGGGTAACCGGATTTTGGTCCTAACCCCGAATTCCGACCATGTGGGCCCGGGGTTGAAATTTACTATTCATGGCAGAATGTTGTAAAAGTGGTAATTGGTATTAAGAATTAGTTTATTGAGTAGAATTGATGATATTAAATCAATTGTGTATAGATACGGTTGGATTGGAGCCAAATTGAAAGAAAAGACATTTCCACGGATTGGATTGTTCATAAGCATTCGAGGTAAGTGTTTGTTCTATCCTAGCTTGAGGGAATAGGATTATGTGTTATGTGTTATGTGATCGAGTGCGGTGTATGGGTTGTGGTGACGAGCATCCATACACTGGCGTCTAGTATGACCGTGAGTCGTTGGAAAATAATTATTTTGAGATATATTGCAGATAAATTATTGATTGCCCTTGATGGGACGATTTATGAATTGTTGTTTCTTTCTCTTCCCTTAACTGTGATTGTTATTTGGGTGAGGAAGAGTGATAATGCACGAAGGGTGATGCCGTGCCATGTTTATTTATTTATGCATGAAGGTTAATGCCGTGCCATGTTTATTTATTTATGCACGAAGGTTAATGCCGTGCCATGTTTATTTATTGATTATGCACGAAGGATCATGCCGTGCCCTGTTATTGAACCATGTACGAAGGATCATGCCGTACTATGGATGTGAGGACGAGAGTAAAAGCACGAAGGGTGATGCCGTGTACCTTATTTGTTTATTTGGTGAGGATGAGAGTAAAAGCACGAAGGGTGATGCCGTGCAATTGTTTGCTATTCCTTGACTTGATATTACTTGTTTTTCCATTATATTTTATTTGGGTGATGCCGTACAATTGTTTGCCATTTCTTGACTTGATATTACTTGTGTTTCCATTATACCTTGTTTTCCTTGTGAACTTATCTGATTGTTAATTGGGTGAGGAAGAGTGATAATGCACGAAGGGTGATGCCGTGCCATGTTTATTTATTTATTTATGCACGAAGGATCATGCCGTGCACTATTATTGAACCATGTACGAAGGATCATGCCGTACCATGGATGTGAGGATGAGAGTAAAAGCACGAAGGGTGATGCCGTGTACTTTATTTGCTTATTTGGTGAGGATGAGAGTAAAAACACGAAGGGTGATGCCGTGCAACCTGTTTGCTATTTCTTGAACCAATATTACTTGTGTTTACATTACACTTTGTATTTCCTTGTGAAATTATTAACTGTGGTTAATTGTTGAATTCTTTAAGATATTCCTTATGGTGTTAATACTTGATTATTTCTTGTTATTTTGTGGTACACATATATATATTGAATTGCACAGGTTTATGTGGGTGTCTGGTCCTAGGCTTGTCACTACTTCGCCGGGATAGGCCAGGCACTTACCAGCACATGGGGTCGGTTGTGCTGATACTACACTTCTGTGCGTTTTTGCACAGGTCTAGGTTACGATCAGGAGCAGCAGCAGCAGTAAATAGATTGCGTGGGAGTTGATCACATTTGAGACCGAGGTAGCTTGCAGACGTCCGCAGGCCCGGCGTCTCTTTCTTTATTTATGTTAATAGTTGTAGTCTCATTGTTCCGAGACTAACAGAATTATGTTATATTTCCTTCAGACTTTTATGTGTAGTATTCCATAGTAGTTTGTGAGTTGGTGACTCCAAGTCTTGGGTAGAGGATTTCAGTATGATTTTACCTTGTGATTTGTTATTTCCATTTCGATAAAGTATTCCGCATTTATTTAATTAAAATTGTGTTAAAAACAGGATAGTATGAATACAGTGGCTTGCCTAGCTACCACGAGTAGGCGCCATCACGATCCCGATATTGGGGGAAAAATCCGGGTCGTGACAAGTTGGTATCAGAGCTCTAGGTTACATAGGTCTCATCACTCACGAACAAGCTTAGTAGAGTTTGAGAGGTAGGTACGGAGACGTCTGTACTTGTCCTCCAGAGTCTATTGAGTTAGGAAAAAGTCTCTCATTTGTTCTTTCTTGTCGTGCTACTTGATCCTCGATTACTGATTGAATTTCTATTCTGTCCTTTCGCAGATGGTAAGGACACGCACTTCTTCGTCCGCTGACCAGCAGCCTGAGCCCCAGACAGCTCCTGTGAGGGGCAGGGGTCGAGGCCGTATCAGAGGCCGTGGTAGGGGTAGAGCTCAGCCTCAGGCAGCTACCCCAGAGGTGGAGCCTCATATTGAGATTGAAGAGGAGGTTCCGGTTACAGCAGCTCCAGTGGGCCCAGCTCGGGTCCCAAGAGAGGCTTTGATTACCCCGGATCTCCGGGATGCTTTGGTCAGAATAGCGGGATTTATGGATAGCATTGCTAGAGCGGGTTTATTATCAGTTGCCCCAGCCACTTCTCAGGCTGGAGGAGGGGCCCAGACTCCTATTGCTCATACTCCGGAGCCAGTAGCTCCTCAGCCTCAGGCACCAGTAATTCAGCCAGCTGTGGCCACTCAGTCAGGTACCACAGCTCATGCCGGTGATGGAGCGGCCATGACTTCTGATTCGTTATGGAGGCTTGATCGGTTCTCCAAGCTATTTACCACTACATTCGGTGGAGCCGCATCAGAGGATCCTCAGGACTTTTTATTCAGCTGCCATGAGATTCTCAAGACTATGGGGATCGTGGAGACAAACGGAGTTGATTTCTGTACCTTCAGACTTGCAGGATCCGCCAAGACTTGGTGGAGAGATTATTGCCTGACTCGACCAGCAGGGTCCCCAGCTCTATCATGGGACCAGTTTGCGGAACTATTTATGGAGAAGTTTCTCCCTACTACTCAGCGGGATTTACTTCGGAGGCAGTTTGAGCGCCTCCACCAGGGCACTATGACAGTTACACAGTATGAGACGAGATTTATCGACTTGGCTCGTCATGCAGTAGTGATACTTCCCACCGAGCGGGAGAGGGTCCGCAAGTTTATAGATGGGCTTAATCATCCGATTAGACTCCAGATGGCTATGGGCGTGGGGAGTGACATATCATTTCAGGAGGCAGCCAATGCAACACGCAGAGTTGAGATGGCTCTTGCTAGGGGAGGCGGTTATTCTTCGGATAAGAGGCCTCGTCATACGGGTAGATTTGGTGGTTCTTCCTCTGGTAGCAGAGAATCCTTTGATAGAGGGCGGTCCTCCGAGCCTTTTCATTCCGCCCTTCGAGCTTCACAGGGTGGATCGTGTGATCGTGGTTCTCGGGGGTATTATTCGGACTAGTCTCCTATTAGTGCTCGGCCTCTTCGGAGCGTTCGTGGAGGCCATTCGAGTCGTCGGGGCCGGCAGCCCCTATCGCCCAAGAGTTGCTTACGGTTGTGGCGACCCGAGTCATTTTATCAGGGAATTGCCCTATAGCGGCGGGCAACTCTCGGCAGCCGAGGTCCTCGTCCTATGATTCGGGCCCCAGCCGACCCTCGGCCTGCCCAGCCCCAGCCGGAGGCGGGGGTAGGGATTATAGAGGTGGAGGTCGAGACCGCAGAGGCGGAGACCGTCCAGCCAGAGGTAGAGGTCAGCCAGCTGATGGTCGTCCTAGGGACGCAGCTCAGAGGGGAGGTGCGGATCCCCGATTCTATGCTTTACCGGCCAGGCCGGAGGCAGAGGCATCAGATGCCGTGATTACAGGTACTATTCTTGTGTGTGACAGAGGTGCTTCAGTATTATTTGACCCCGGATCTACCTATTCCTATGTGTCTTCCTACTTTGCACCGTATTTGGCTGTGCCCAGCTATGCTCTGGATATTCCAGTTTATGTGGCTACGCCAGTGGGTGACTCTATTGTAGTCGATCGGGTGCATCGTTCGTGCATAGTTATATTTGGGGGTCTTGAGACCCGTGTTGATCTGTTGCTTTTGGATATGGTAGATTTTGATGTCATATTGGGGATGGACTCTGGTTGTCCCCATACCATGCTATTCTTGATTGTCATGCTAAGACTGTCACCTTAGCCTTGCGAGAATCACCCCGATTAGAGTGGAAGGGTACCTCAAGCCACTCCGTTCGCACTGTTATTTCTTATGTTAAGGCTCGACGTATGGTCGAGAAGGGTGTTTAGCTTATTTGGCTTATGTTCGTGATTCCAGTGCAGAAGTTCCTTCCATTGATTCAGTTCCTATTGCACGGGAGTTTCCTGAGGTTTTTCCTTCAGACCTGCCGGGCATGCCACCCGACAGGGATATTGACTTCTGTATTGATTTGGCACCGGGCACTCAGCCCATCTCTATTCCACCATATCGTATGGCCCCGCCGGAACTAAAAGAGTTGAAAGATTAGTTGCAAGACCTTCTTGAAAAGGGTTTTATCAGGCCCAGTGTTTCCCCCTGGGGAGCACCTGTATTATTTGTAAAGAAGAAGGATGGCTCGATGCGAATGTGTATTGATTACCGGCAGTTAAACAAGGTGACAATAAAGAATAAGTATCCACTGCCGAGGATTGATGATTTGTTTGACCTGCTCCAGGGAGCGAGGGTATTTTCTAAGATAGACTTGAGGTCAGGCTACCATCAGCTGAAGATCAGGGCGGCTGACATTCCTAAGACGACCTTTCGCTCTAGATATGGGCATTATGAGTTCTTGGTCATGTCCTTCGGGTTGTCCAATGCCCCAGCAGCATTCATGGAGTTGATGAATCGGGTATTCAGGCCTTACTTAGATCTGTTCGTGATAGTCTTCATAGATGACATCCTGGTATACTCCCGCAGCCAGGAAGAGCACGAGCAGCACCTCAGAGTGGTTCTTCAGACTCTGAAGGATAATCACCTATATGCCAAATTTTCAAAATGTGAGTTCTGGGCTGAGTTCGGTAGCATTTCCGGGTCACATTGTATCCGTGGAGGGTATTCGGTAAACCCAAAGAAGATTGAGGCGAGTCCGGAATTGGCCTCGACCAGCCTTAAATGACCGAGATACGGAGTTTCTTGGGATTAGCAGAGTTACTACCGTCGTTTTGTAGAGGGTTTTCTTCTATTGCAGCCCCGATGACCGAGTTGACCCAGAAGGGTGCCCTGCTTATGGTTCGAGGAGTGCGAGGCGAGCTTTCGAAGCTCAAGACAGCCTCGACCACCGCACCGGTGTTGGTACTACCTACAGGTGTACGGGGCCTTATACAGTTTATCGTGACGCATCTCGTACGGGGCTTGGAGCGGTATTGATGCAGGATGGTAAGGTTATCGCTTATGCTTCGAGGCGGTTAAAGATACATGAGAAGAATTATCCAGTTCATGATCTTGAGTTAGCAGCAGTGGTTCATGCCTTAAAAATCTGGAGGCATTATCTTTATGGTGTGACATGTGAGGTGTACACTGATCACAAAAGCTTACAGTATTTGTTCAAAACGAAGGAGTTGAATCTACGACAGCGGAGATGGTTAGAGTTGCTAAAAGACTATGATGTTACTATATTATATCACCCAGGTAAGGCCAATGTGGTGGCCGATGCATTGAGTAGAAAGTATGCCAGCATGGGTAGTCTTGCATATATTCCGGTCAATCGGAGACCATTAGCTCTAGATGTCCAGGCCTTAGCCAACCGGTTCGTGAGATTAGACATTTCTGAGCCTAGCAGAGTGTTAGCCTGCACGGTCGCTCGTTCTTCCTTATTAGAGCGTATCCGTGAGAGGCAATTTGATGATCCTCATTTGCGTGAGTTGAGAGATACAGTACAGCGGGGAGGTGCCACTCAGGTAAATCTAGATGATGATGGGGTATTGAAATTGCAGGGTCGAGTTTGTGTGCCCAATGTCGAAGGAATTCGAGAGTTGATCTTAGCAGAGGCCCACAGTTCGCGGTATTCTATTCACCCAGGCGCCGCGAAGATGTACCAGGACTTACGGCAACACTATTGGTGGCGCATAATGAAGAAAGATATCGTTGCGTATGTCGCTCGGTGTCTAAATTGTCAGCAGGTGAAATATGAGCACCAGAGACCTGGTGGTGTATTCCAAAGGATTGAAATTCCCGAGTGGAAATGGGAGCGAATCACTATGGACTTCGTTACTGGACTTCCTTTGACTCGGAGGAAATTTGATGCTATTTGGGTCATTGTTGATAGGTTGACCAAGTCAGCACACTTTATTCCAATATCTGTCTCCTACTCGTCGGAGAGGTTAGCGGAGGTTTACATTAGGGAGATTGTTCGTCTCCATGGAGTGCCAGTATCTATTATCTCTGATCGGGGTACGCAGTTTACCTCGCGGTTCTGGAGAGCGGTCCAGCAGGAGTTAGGCACCCAGGTTCAGTTGAGTACAACATTTCATCCTCAGACGGATGGCCAGTCCGAGAGGACTATTCAGATTCTAGAGGACATGCTTCGAGCCTGTGTTATTGATTTCGGAGGTTCGTGGGACCAGTTTCTGCCATTAGCAGAGTTCGCCTACAATAACAGTTACCAATCTAGCATCCAGATGGCTCCGTATGAGGCGTTGTATGGTAGGAAATGTCGATCACCGGTTGGATGGTTTGAACCGGGAGAGGCTCGGTTGTTAGGTACAGACTTAGTTCAGGAGGCCTTGGATAAGGTCAAGACTATTCAGGAGAGATTGCGTTCAGCTCAGCCTAGGCAGAAGACTTATGCGGATCGTAAGGTTCGAGATGTAGATTTCATGGTTGGTGAACGAGTATTGCTCCGGGTGTCGCCTATGAAGGGCGTGATGAGGTTTGGGAAGAAGGGCAAGCTCGGCCCTAGGTATATTGGTCCATTTGAGATTCTAGACAGAGTGGGAGGGGTGGCTTACAGATTAGCTTTGCCGCCTAGCTTATCAGCCGTGCATCCAGTTTTTCATGTATCTATGCTTCGGAGATACCACGGCGATCCCACACATGTGTTAGACTTCAGTACTGTCCAATTGGACAATGATCTATCCTACGAGGAGGAGCCGGTGGCTATTCTAGACCGGCGGGTTCGACAATTGAGGTCGAAGAGTTATCCTTCTGTGCGTGTTCAGTGGAGAGGTCAGCCTCCTGAGGCATCGACCTGGGAGTCCGAGTCCGATATGCGGAGCCGCTACCCACACTTGTTTCCTGACTCGGGTACTTCTTTCTTTTGTCCGTTCGAGGACGAACTGTTGTTTTAGAGGTGGAGATTCTGACGACCCAAAGGGTCATCACTTATTTAATTAATCATTTCGAGCTTCCGAGGCCTTGAAAACCTCATTCTATGTTGCCTCGATTTACGTGCATGATCCGAGCATGTAGCCGGAAAGATTTTGTGATAGAAAATATGAATTCTATGAGAAATTTGGATAAAAATGATATTAATATTGATATGGTTGACTTCGGTCAACATTTTTGGTAAACGGATTCGGACCCAAGATTGGATGGTCCCGAGAGGTCCGTAGGAAAATATGGGACTTGGACATGTGTCCGGAGTCGAATTCTGAGGCCTAGAACCCAAGTTATGA
Source organism: Nicotiana noctiflora (assembly GCA_032618575.1). Classification (NCBI taxonomy): domain Eukaryota; kingdom Viridiplantae; phylum Streptophyta; class Magnoliopsida; order Solanales; family Solanaceae; genus Nicotiana; species Nicotiana noctiflora. The sequence goes on from JASVEL010009406.1 coordinate 90,811, forward strand.
ATTTTTATGTGAAATTGTTTTTGATGCAATTATTAAAGGAAATAAATTAATAGACCTTGGTATCGGGCTCGTATTTTGGTTCCGACGCCCGGTACAAGTCTTAAATATTATATATGTGATTTCCGTAAAGTTTGGTGACATTTGGATGTCGTTTGAGATGTTTTGGACCTTGAGTTCCAAGTTAAGAAGTTTTGAAAATCAAAAGTATGAAAATCATGAGTTTGAGGCTCGATTTGATTAAAACGAAGTGATATCGGCGATATGATCGCACGAACAAGTCCATAATGTGTTTTTGAGGTTGTGTACATGTTTGGTTTGGAGCCCGGGGGGCTCGGGTAAAGATTTGATAGGCCGTTGGATGAAAATCTGAATTTTGAACTGCTGTTTTTTTTCACCCAGCTGTTGGCTTCGCAAATGCGAAGAATTTCTCGCAATTGCGAAGGTGACAGACCAAGGCAGGGTTCGCAAATGCGAACCCTTGATCGCAAATGCGAATGGCGTCCAGGAAGGCTTGGGTTCGCAATTGCGAACATAACCTCGCAAATGCGAGGCCTTCACTGCCAAGCCATGCTTCGCAAATGCGAAGCATTTTTCGCAAATACGATGCCTTCACTGCCAAGCCATGCTTCGCAAATGCGAAGCATTCTTCGCAAATGCGAATGAGCCTTGTTCGCAAATGCGAACATTATGTCGCAAATGCGAACCTCCCAGTATGCCTTGGCTTCGCAAATGCGAACAAAAGTTCGCAAATGCGAACTTTCCACCCTTAGCTTATTTTTCAAACTCCGGAAATTGGTCGGGGTTCGCAATTGCGAACCCATGTTCGCAAATGCGAACACAGAGACCTGAAAAACACGAATTTCAGTCATTTCTTCATTTTTCACAAAACCAAAACACCCATTTGCGACTCTTCAAGGATTTCTTCTTCATCAAAACGATTGTAAGTCACTTTTTACTTAATTCTTTCAATTCCTAACATCATTAAACATGTTTTTCATTAGAAATCAAATGTTTTCATGGTAAAATTCTTGTTTTTGTTAGAAAATAGGTTTTTTCATAAATTAGGGAATTGGACCTCGAATTGAGGTCCGATTTTGAAACAAATTATATATATGAACTCGTGGGGGGATGGGTAACCGGATTTTGGTCCTAACCCCGAATTCCGACCATGTGGGCCCGGGGTTGAAATTTACTATTCATGGCAGAATGTTGTAAAAGTGGTAATTGGTATTAAGAATTAGTTTGTTGAGTAGAATTGATGATATTAAATCAATTGTGTATAGATACGGTTGGATTGGAGCCAAATTGAAAGAAAAGACATTTCCACGGATTGGATTGTTCATAAGCATTCGAGGTAAGTGTTTGTTCTATCCTAGCTTGAGGGAATAGGATTATGTGTTATGTGTTATGTGATCGAGTGCGGTGTATGGGCTGTGGTGACGAGCATCCATACACCGGCGTCTAGTATGACCGTGAGTCGTTGGAAAATAATTATTTTGAGATATATTACAGATGAATTGTTATTGTTCTCCCTGGTTGGGACTTGTTGTGAAGATTATTATTGTGCCCTTAACTGTGATTGTTATTTGGGTGAGGAAGAGTGATAATGCACGAAGGGTGATGCCGTGCCATGTTTATTTATTTATGCACGAAGGTTAATGCCGTGCCATGTTTATTTATTTATGCACGAAGGTTAATGCCGTGCCATGTTTATTTATTGATTATGCACGAAGGATCATGCCGGCTTGAACCATGTACGAAGGATCATGCCGTACTATGGATGTGAGGACGAGAGTAAAAGCACGAAGGGTGATGCCGTGTACCTTATTTGTTTATTTGGTGAGGATGAGAGTAAAAGCACGAAGGGTGATGCCGTGCAATTGTTTGCTATTCCTTGACTTGATATTACTTGTTTTTCCATTATATTTTATTTGGGTGATACCGTACAATTGTTTGCCATTTCTTGACTTGATATTACTTGTGTTTCCATTATACCTTGTTTTCCTTGTGAACTTATCTGATTGTTAATTGGGTGAGGAAGAGTGATAATGCACGAAGGGTGATGCCGTGCCATGTTTATTTATTTATTTATGCACGAAGGATCATGCCGTGCACTATTATTGAACCATGTACGAAGGATCATGCCGTACCATGGATGTGAGGATGAGAGTAAAAGCACGAAGGGTGATGCCGTGTACTTTATTTGCTTATTTGGTGAGGATGAGAGTAAAAGCACGAAGGGTGATGCCGTGCAACTGTTTGCTATTTCTTGAACCAATATTACTTGTGTTTACATTACACTTTGTATTTCCTTGTGAAATTATTAACTGTGGTTAATTGTTGAATTCTTTAAGATATTCCTTATGGTGTTAATACTTGATTATTTCTTGTTATTTTGTGGTACACATATATATATTGAATTGCACAGGTTTATGTGGGTGTCTGGTCCTAGGCTTGTCACTACTTCGCCGGGATAGGCCAGGCACTTACCAGCACATGGGGTCGGTTGTGCTGATGCTACACTTCTGTGCGTTTTTGCACAGGTCCAGGTTACGATCAGGAGCAACAGCAGCAGTAAATAGATTGCGTGGGAGTTGATCACATTTGAGACCGAGGTAGCTTGCAGACGTCCGCAGGCCCGGCGTCTCTTTCTTTATTTATGTTAATAGCTGTAGTCTCATTGTTCCGAGACAAACAGAATTATGTTATATTTCCTTCGGACTTTTATGTGTAGTATTCCATAGTAGTTTGTGAGTTGGTGACTCCAAGTCTTGGGTAGAGGATTTCAGTATGATTTTACCTTGTGATTTGTTATTTCCATTTCGATAAAGTATTCCGCATTTATTTAATTAAAATTGTGTTAAAAACAGGATAGTATGAATACAATGGCTTGCCTAGCTACCACGAGTAGGCGCCATCACGATCCCGATATTGGGGGAAAAATCCGGGTCGTGACATCGGGGGGCCTCAGGTGAGTTTCGGACCATTTTTAGGTCTTTTTAAACTGTTGGCTTTTGACTATAGCAGTGTTCTATGCGATCGCGGGGAATAGTTCGCGATTGCGGTGACTAAAATGTGAGAAACGTGCCAATGAATTGTGATCGCGGAAAGCCTTTCGCGATCGCGGAGAAGAAATATTTTATTGCGTTGATCCCACTTCGGAGGTTTATATCTCACAATCTATAAGGTATTTGGAGATGATCCAAAAATACAAATTGTAGCCCTTTGTGTCTAGTTTTCAGAAATATAAATTAATTAAATTTAAGTAGTGTACAAAAAGTTATGATGGTTACACTATAGGCTGCCCGGTAAGGTCTCTAATACACAAGGATGATTTTGAAAGCTTATATCTCGCAGTGTATAATAATTCAGGAAATGTGCAACATATAACATTATGGCCTTTTGTGTGTAGTTTTCAGAACATCAAATCAGTTGTAATTTGGAGTTGTGTGCAAAAAGTTATGACCGTTATATTGGAGGCTGCCCGGAAAAGTTGGAAACTGTTCACCGTGATCGTGAAGAGTAAATTTTTGGATGAAAATATTGTTCTCCATAATAGCGAAGCATTTTCCGCGATCGTGAAGTGTAAATACCTGGGCAGAATGTTTTAAAACACGCAATTCACGATTTTTGGGGCTCATTTACTCCATTGTTGGTCTTTTAGAGAGTTTTTTGAAGGAAATTGAAGAGGGATTCAAGGAGAATCAATTGGAGGTAAGATTTTTGAACTTAAAACTCATTTTTATTGTGAAATTGGTCTAGAAATTCATGGAAATTAAGCCTAAAATTGATTAACTAGGGCTTGAATTTTGATATTTCAAATTGTGATTTGATGGGTCATTTGAGCTCGAATTTGAGAGTTCTTAGTATGTATGAACTCATGAGAAGATAAGGAATCCATTAATGTCAATTTTTTTGATTTCCGAGAAGTGGGATCGGGGCTCGGGGCTCGGGTCTCGGGTTATGCTAATTTTGAGATTTTTGATATTTTTTTATAGTTTTCGATTGGGTATAGTTTCCTTAGCATATTGTGATGTATTCACTCTAATTTTGGTTAGATTCGACGCACGTGGAGGCCAGTTTGAGGGGGAAAAGGCATCGCGAGCTAGAGATTTTACCGGTTCGAGGTGAGTAATGATTGTAAATGATATCCTGAGCGCTTGAAACCCCAGATTTTCACATTGTAGTGCTATATTGAGGTGACTTGCACACCGAATAGCGAGCTTGGGGGAGAGTCTCGTTGGGAATTGTGACTTGGTCTGTCCTGGTTGTTGATTTTACTGTGTATTTGATTGAAACTTATTTGTTATTATCATGATTTGGGCTGATTGCCATATTTGAACTTTGTGCCAATTATTTGAACCCTTCGGGGATTTTTATCACTCTTTCCTCACTATTTGATATACTACTTCAACTTAGTCCTATTGATTATACTATTTTTGCAAACTCAGCCATTTTAATCCATTTTTGAGACTTTAATGATATTTTACTGTTGTCTGGGCTGAGAACTATTGTTTTATTATGCCCGAGGGGCTTATGATATTTTTTGGACTGAATGAAGCTTTCCGGCCTTGAGCGTGAGGTAGGGAGGCTTCCAGGCCTCGAGTGATATATGAGGAGGCTTTCAGGCCTCGAGTGATATGTGAGGAGGCTTTCGGGCCTCGAGTGTATTGTGAGAAGACTTTCAGGCCTCATGTTGATATATACAGGCTTTCAGGACTTATGATGATATAGCGCTTGGGCTGTAGGATCCCCTCCGGAGTCTGCACCCCCACAGTGAGTGCGGGTACCCATGTGATGTGATACTGAGCCCGGGGGGTTGATATTGTTATGAGTGATGTGATACTATGTCCGAGGGGCTAATATTGTTCTGAGTGATGTGATACTGTGCCCGAAGGGCTGATACTGTTATAAGCAATTGATATTGTGCCCGAGGGGCTGGTACTGTTTTGAGATGTGCCCGAGGGGCGAACTTTGATGTGCTCATCTTGCATATTTACTTATCTTTTCACCTGTTATATTATGGTACTTGTGCCCGGAGGGGGGGGGGGGTATTTTCTGTGTTTATCATCACTAACTGTTTTGAAATCGTTTTCATAATTATTGAAAAGATCATTTTTAAAAGAGATTTGAACTGAGCCAAGGTATGTCTAAAGATTTCACTATTTTTCTCAGAAAATTGTACCCGGCTTTTATACAGCATGTTGGTTGCTTTACGTGATTTCTTGCAGCTCAGTTATTATTTAAATTTATTACTCACTGAGTTGTAATACTCACTTTACTCCCTGCACCTTGCATGTAGTTGCAGGGATTTGTTCACCCGGTAGCGGGTATTAGCTGCGTGGAGGAAGAGTTGTAGAAGTTTTCGCGAGGTGACTGCCAGCGTTCGCAGCTCCACTGTCTTTCTATGTTATTCATTATTTTTGTTCAGTATATTTCTAGACTGTAAAGTGGAGATTTCATTCTTATAGATGCTCGTGACTTGTGACACCCCGATTAAGGCTGTGTTGGGTTGTAAATCTGTTAATTAATATCATTAAGTCGTATCTTGTCGTTCATTTGTGTTTAACTATTTTGAAAGAGTCGAGTTGAGTTAGTTGGCTGACATTGTCTTCACGAGAGGCGTCATCACGACCGGTGCGAGGTTTGGGTCATGATATAGGTTCGCCAGGAACCTTATAAAACTTGTTCAAACATTCCCAGTAGCGGCGTCCAGCTTCACCATTATCCCAACAACTTTGCATATTGCATTTTTCCCACACTTCACCTTGGTACATAAAGAGGTTGAGACATTTGTGCGTTAAAAAAACTTGTTTTTCTTGAAAGATTTGCTACTTAGTTATTGTTGAGCGCAGAAAATAACTAGAATGAGCTCGTTATTTATAGGCAAGAGAAAATACATAATGTGCTATTTAACACGTTATATACACACATAACGTAGTATTTGACCGTGTTATGCTTTGCATGTTAAATATTCTGACGAGTACGAAACAACTTTGTGTTAGTTGGACAACCTTTTCCGTTCGACAAGACAACGTACATAACGTACTATTTAACCGCGCTATATATACACATAACGTAGAATTTGACCGCGTTATGCTTTACGTGTTAAAGGTTTCAATGGGTACGAATTAACTTTATGTGAGTTGGGCAACTTTTTTTTTTTATAAGACAACACACATGATATTTTTTTATATTTGATGTAAATAATACTTTTGTATAAGGGTGTTCAAAAAACCCCAAAAAATCAAACCAAATCAAATTAAACCGACAAAAAAACGACTATTAAAAGCTAAAAGTATTTAACATGGTATATTAAAACCGACTAAAAGCTACATGAAAATAGTAGAGACCATGACTACTAAAAGCTAATAGTATCTAACATAGTATATTATGAAGGCTTACTGCAATGGTGGAGCCCATCAATGTTTGTACAAAGTGACCAACCAATTCTTGCTTCTTTTATGTTATATTTAGCAAATCTTCTTTGTTATTTGGTTAAGTTTATATTTAGCTTCTTTTTATTTCAGCTGCTTATCATTTGTCTGCTTTCGTTTTGTGGCTTTTTAATTTGGCAGACTGAATGATTGTTCTTTGTAACATTGGTGGAGAGAAGGCTGACAACATGTTTGTCTTTATGTTTTAATAGAACAAATATAAGGTAGTTCCAAATACTTTAGGTCTTGCTGCTTTGAAGTTTGTTACTGGAAGAGTAGCTCTTTAATGAGACCAACTTGCTGAAGTACTGAACCAAATTATGAGAGGTTTTTTTGGAAACTCGTAGATAGGAATGACAGGAGATGCCGGGCGGGGCGGTTGAACCTGCACAATTTCAACCCGTGCCGCATAGGATTTGAACCCAATACTTTACCCGTGTTCGCCTGCCCCACGCCACAGATTTTAAAAAAAAAAAATATCTCTCTTTCTTTTTTTTTTTTTTGATTTTTTTGCCAGTGAGTGCATTATATAAAGATACCACAAACCTCTTAAATTTGCATAACCTAGAGACTTTCAACATAAAGGATAATTAATAGCAAATCATCTACTAATTACATGGTCTGGAATAAAACATTAAAATTTTATTTTTATTCCTGCTCCTCCTCCTTGGACAGCTTAATCACCTGAAATAAATTAACACAATGCAGCATTAGGCACTGTATATATTATTAAACGAAGAACTACTTCATCAATTAGAAAAACAATTTGAAAAAGAGAAGATAAGAAAAGAAAAACCTCGTTAGCTGCACATTCTTGTTACTTGGTTCCTGTTCCATTGCAGAATACTCTAAAATATGCACTTGTATCTACTCGTTCCAAATATCTGATCTCATGCCTTTTGTGCGTGCAAGCAGGGTCGGACATAGTGCATGAGCTACGGGTTTCCGGGAACCCAGAAACTCTTGCATAGAGCATGTAATTTATATTAAAAAATTTAATAAATATTGAAAAATATCTGACTGTGAATGCAATTATTATTATATATTGATATAAAATTATAGCAGAAACTCATAAGTCTCAAATCCTGGATACACTTCTGCGTGCAAGGAATTTGCAATATGGAACAACATATATTGTTTTTTCCACTTTTTTGTTGAGTACTAATGATTTGTACTGTACTCAGCCAGATTGTCCCATCTAGGGGCGTTCAGAAAAACCCAAAAAATCGAACCAAACCAAACCGACAAAAAAAAAATCAATACTTTTTTGTTTTGTTTGGTTTGGTTTTGGTTTTGAAATCAGAAAAAAATCAAACCAAACCGACTATAGGAATAACTATTTTAAATTTATTATTACACCTATATATATATATATATATATATATATATATATATATATATTGTTAGATAAAGTTTCAAAAAATTTATGGTAAATGTTAATAGTTTGAACTCTTAATATAGTTCTTTACCTATACATTCTAATTTGATTGGTAGTTTTCTTTTGTTTAGTGTAATAATTCATTTTTTGTTAAAAATAACAAATTTTTTATTGAGTCCTTAAATTATTCATCGTTATTTGATTCAATTATCATCAATATATTTTGGTAAATAATAGATTTCTCAAAGGTCAATTGATTTGATAGTGTTACCTTAAAAATATGGTCGCCGGAATATGTGTTTGATAGTTATGTCTTATATTTAAGAAAAAATTGACAAATAATAGAAAAAATCGCTTTCAACTCCGCAACCCCTCTTTTGTGTTCTCTTTTACATTCTCACTATTGTAAACACACATTATGAAGATGCTACAAATATTCTTTGTACTATTTCTGAAAACGGGGTTCATCAACTCATATCTCAAAATCGCAAATAGGTTTATCGGGAACCTAATAAAACTTGTTCCTACAGTGCCAGTAGCGCCGTCCAACTTCACCATTATCCCAATAGCTTTGCACCATGCATATTTTTTTACACTCGCACATTGGTACATAAAAAGGTTGAACTATTTGTGCGTTAAAAAAAATTGCTTTTCTTGACAGATTTGCTATTACTTATTGTTGAGCGCAGAAAATAACTAGAATGAGCTCGTTATTTATAGGCAAGATAACACACATAACGTAGTATCTAACCGCGCTATATCAACACATAACATAGTATTTAGTCGCGCTATGCTTTGCGTGTTAAAGGTTCTGACGGTTACGAAACAACTTTATATCAGTTGGACAGCCTTTTCAGTTCGACAAGACAACACACATAACGTGCTATTTAACTATGCTATCTACATGCATAATGTAGTATTTGACTGCGCTATGTATTGTATGTTAAAGGTTCCGACGGGTACAGAATAACTTTATGTCAGTTCGACAAGACAACACACACATATAAATTAAAAAGCATAACTAAATCTAAATTAATTAGCTTTATGATATTTCAATGTTGTTTCATGTTCTTCTAAATATATAATTTTTTTTAAATATCATTAACAACTGAAATGAAAAAGTTCAACTCATAATTAACAAATATAATTTTATTTTATAAAACTTGCAACATAAACAGAATAACTAAATATTACAACATAAACTCATTAATAGTTAGCCATAACAGAAGAAGGATCACCAGGAGCTTGAGTATTATTACCACCCAAATCAGCCGAAGGATATTTTCGACGGTCGTATCCTATTTGTGAGCATATACCACAGTGCATAAAGGGTATCCCTAACATTCATTTGGTTCTGTATATGCGTTCTCTTCTGCACCTGTATTTGACACAAATATGACTTGTTACACACCATTTTAAATGGTTCAGGCGGCCAATAATATTCAGCACCTACCGACTGCAACTGCCCATTGTATGTGTTTAGTTACTTCACAACACTATATTATTTATCAATAAAGTTGGTTGCACCTAAACCAACTTGTTGAAAGCACTTGATGGCATGTTAGCAAGGCATGTTGTAGATGGACTATTTCTCACAAGAGCATAACCTTGTAGATTCATTTACAGTATGTACATTATTCCCCCAATTTTGATGGATAGCGGTGTGAACTTCAAAAATACTTCTTTCATTATCATACCGGAAAAATGGATGCCAATGTGCTCGCCGTCTGTATTTCTCAAATCTCCATCGGCACTGGCACAAATTCAACACCATATTCCATCAATGATATCGTAGCTATAGACTTTTCAATAAACCTCTCCGCCATCTGCTTGAATGACATCCGTACCATAGCTGTGACAGGCAATCCTCTTGCCGACTTCAATCTTGTCGAAAGACTCTAACACATTTGTAGTCTGATTTCCACATCGTCTGCCATCATCCGCATGCAAAGTCTATTATTCAGGGTCATGTCGCATTAACCAATGATAGGTTACCTCGTCTTCTTGCCTGATATATTCTATATGCCTCCGGAATTTATGTTGTTGGTGGTTTGTTGCTGCCATCCACAGCAATCATGCAGGTCCTTGTTGGGATATGCCTTCTAAAAATTAGCTTTAAAGTGCCTAACGTAGTAACGATGGTAGACATAAGGTTCTTTCCATGCAGGAAAGTTCTCTACAAAACTTAACATACCACAGTGCTGATCAGATATTAGAAAAATACTGAAATATTGTGTACACGAGGTGACGGGCGTGTACTCGTGCAGATTGTTGCAAAACCACCTTACTTGAACTGTTCAAATCGTGATATCCTTGTTATTTAATTTATTTAATTGCAAGATTTATCTGGTGATAGCTAGAGAAGCATGAGTAGATATGATTATCTGTCTAAGTGCCTACTTGACTTAATTGAACTTCCTGGAACTTGTTGAGACTAGATTTGGTGTAGATTGTAGCTGTGTACTTCATATTTCTCTGTGTTTCCTCTTATTGATTGTGTTTGTGTTTTGTGGACTGCGAGTTTAATTCCCGGAGATCCGATGCTATTGAGGTAAAGGACTGCAGGTTCAATTCCCGAAGATCCTGAGATATTGATATAAGGATTGCGGGTTCAATTCCCGGAGATCCAGAGATACTGATATACGGATTGCGGGTTCAATTCCCGGAGATCCAGAGATACTGATATACGGACTGTGGGTTCAATTCCCGGAGATCCTGTGATACTGAGATAAATGACTGCTGGTTCAATTCCCAGAGATCCTGTGAGACTGATATATGGACTACGGGTTCGATTCCTGGAGATCCTGAGTTGCTGAGTATAAGGAGGGACTGGGGGTTCAATTCCCGGAGATCCTGGATTTGTTGATTTGTACTTGTAGTGTTGATTTCTCTTTCTTAGTTGATTGTAGATGGTTGTAGTATTTATCTCATTGATGTTATTTCAGACTTAATCATATTTGAGTTGTTCGGTATTATTATTATCATTATTTTATTTATTTCTCGGTAGGGCCCTGACCTTCTTCGTCACTACTCCATCGAGGTTAGGCTTGGCACTTACTGAGTACCGCCGTGGTGTACTCATGCTACTCTTCTACACATTTTTGTTGTGCAGATCCAGGTACATCTGATCAAGTGCATTACAAGTGACTTAGGAGCACTTTTCGTAGACTCGAGGTATGATCTGCTACGTCCGCAGATCCGGAGGGTCTTCTTCTATTCTTCTTAGTGATGTCAGTTATTTCCTTATTTTTTATTGTGTAGACACTATTGATGTATAGATCCACAGTTGTACTCTTTCTTAGTTTGTGTTGCCCGTGAGTTTCCGAGTCTTGGTAGTTGTATTTCTTCTGGTATTTGGCGAAGCGTATGTGCCGAGCGGCACTTATTACATTTCTTTTATATTATTCCGCTGTTATCTTATCTTTTGTTCATAAAAGTGTACATTTCGCGTTGTGTCAGGCTGACCTAGTTGCGAAGACTGGGTGCCGTCATGACATGTTCATGATTCGTGAACTAGGGTCATGATAGAAGTGTTTCAACTTTTGTCCATTGATGGAGAATTTTTTCATCCTATCTGCTTATTCAATCTCCACAACTCCACTAGCAAACATTTACACTACTCTGAATGGCCCCGACCATTGGGATTTAACTTACTCGGAAACAATCTCAGTCTTGAGTTGTACAATAATACCATATCACCGAGTTTGAAGTCTCTATCCACGATGTTCTTATCATGCATTTTCTTTATCTGTTCCTTGTAAATCCTTGTGCTCTCAAAGACGTGATAGCAAAATTCCTCTAGCTCATGCACCTCCGTTAGTCGATTTTGTCCAACTACTTCAGGATCAATGTTCAATTGTTTCAATGCCCACCAAGCACGATGTTCTAGCTCCACAGGTAAATGATAAGTCTTCCCAAACACCAACTTGTATGGTGACATACTTATTGGCATTTTGAATGCAGTTCTATATGCCCAAAGTGCATCGTCCAACTTCTATGCCCAATCTGTTCGTGTTGCGTTCACAATCTTTGTTAGCACGCTTTTAATCTCTCTGTTGGATACTTCAACTTGCCCATTGGTTTGCGGGCGGTAAGGAGTATCCACTTTGTGGTGAATATCATATTTAGTAAGCAATTTCTCGAAGGCTCTATTGCAAAAGTGAGTGCCTCCATCACTGATGATCGCCCTTGGTACTCCAAACCGGGTGAATATGTGCTTCTTTAAGAATCCGACTACCACTCGTGCATCATTGGTGGTCAAGGCTGCATCCTCCACCCTTTTAGACACATAATCCACCATCATCAATATGTACTTATTACCGAATGAGGTGATAAAGGGACCCATGAAGTCCATCACTCACACGTCAAAGACCTATACTTCTTGAATTGGTTTCATTGCCATCTCATGGCGACGGGAAATGTTTCCCGTCCTTTGGAATTCATTGCAGCCCTTTACCCAGAGGTGTGAATCTCTAAATACAGTTGGCCAGAAGAATCTGGCCTCTAGAACCTTCGCAGCAATTCTTACCCCTACAAAATATCCTCCATATGGTGAAGCGTGACATGCCTGCAAAATTAAAGATTGTTCTATCTTGGGGATGCACCTCCGGATAATGTTATCAAACACAAATTCGAAACAAATAAGGTTCATCCAATAATACATGCGCCTATCACAGATTTTTTTTTTCTTTTTGACTGAAGAAAGGTCATCAGGAACTATACCACAAGCCAAGTAGTTTGCAAGATCTGCATACCATGGTGCATCATCAAGACTGGCAGCGAGCAGCTGCTCGTTTGAAAAGGTTTCCAGAATTTCTTCGACCTAGACTGATTTTTCAGCTCCTTCAAGTCGTGACAGATGATCAACAACTTGATTTTTTGTGCCCTTACAGTCACGGATATTGAGGTCAAATTTTTGTAACAGCAGCACCCAACGAATTAGGCGTGACTTAGACTCCCTTTTGTCAATGAGGTACCTGAGAGCTGCATGGTCATTATATACAATTACCTTGGAACCAATCAGATATGATTAGAACTTGTCAAAAGCAAACATGACTGCCAGCATCTCCTTCTCCGTCACTGTGTAGTTGAGCTGAGCATCGCTTAGCATTTTGCTTGCATAGTAAATCGGGTGCATCAGCTTGTCTTTTCGCCTCCTCAAGACTACTCCTATAGCATAGTTGATAGCATCACACATGAGATCAGATCAAATGGTTGCTCCCAGTTGGGCGCAATGATGATGGGTGCAGTGGTCAACTTCTTTTTTAGTTCCTCAAATGCCAACCTGCAATCATTAAAAAACACAAAGGGATGATCCTTTTCAAGGAGTTTGCATAATGGGTTAGCAATTTTGGAAAAATCTTTTATGAAACGCCGGTAGAATCTTGTGTGACCAAGGAGACTTCTCACCGTCTTTACTGTGGTGGACGATGGTAACTTTTTAATCACATCAACCTTAGCATGATCTACCTCAATACCTTTTCTGGACACTCGATATCCCAAGACTATTCCCTCACGTATCATAAAATGGCACTTCTCCTAGTTTAGTACCAAGTTTGTCTCCACACATCTTTTGAGCACTTTGCTTAAGTTGTGAAGACAATCGTCGAATGAATCTCCCACCACGTAGAAATAATCCATAAAGACTTCCATAATGTCCTCCACCATATCCGTAAAAATGGCTAACATACATCTTTGAAAAGTCGCAGGTACATTACACAGCCCAAAGGGCATTATCCGAAATGCAAAGATGCCATAAGGACAAGTGAATGATGTTTTCTCTCTATCTTCAGGGGCTACTGAAATCTGATTGTACCCCGAATATCCATATAAGAAACAAAAGTGTGATCTACCAGCCAGCTTGTCCAACATTTAATCAATGAAGGGCACGGGAAAGTTGTCGTTGCGAGTGGCGGTGTTTAATTTCCGGTAATCCATGCAAATGCCACCATGTGACTGTACGAGTTGAAATCAACTCATTATTGTCGTTTTTCACAACAGTCATACCTCCCTTTTTTGGGACACACTGAATAGGGCCGACCCAATTACTACGAGAGATGGGGAAAATAATTCCCGCATCTAACCATTTGATCACCTCTTTTTTTACAACTTTTTTCATGTTAGGGTTCAGCCTTCGCTGGTGTTCCCTCGGAAGGCCTCTGCCCTTCTTTCAGGAGAATATTATGCATGCAGAAAGCTGGGCTGATACCCTTTATATCTGCCATGGTCCAACCAATGACAATTTTATTTTCCTTCAGTACATGCAAGAGCTGCTTTACCTGCACATCTAGCAAACATGATGAAATAATAACAAGTAAAGTAGAATCATGGCCTAGGAATGCATACCTAAGATGATCGGGGAGTGGTTTTAGCTCCACCCTGGGTAGTTCCTCTATTGGAAGCTTGGCTGGAGGAGTGACCCTTTTTTCCAGCTCAAGGGACTCAAACTGAGGTTCCCTTGACCAAAATCCTCGGCCTTCCAGTGCCATTACCCATTCAGCTAACCCCTCTCATCCATTTCGTCTAAATTTGTCAAGCATGACTCCAATGGGTCCCCCATCATCAAGGCCCTATTATTCTCTTGCAGAATTACATCAACGACTTCCACAAGATAGCAATTTGCCTATTCGCTAGGTCTCCTTATTGATTGTTGAACGTTGAATATGACTTCTTCATCATTCAATATCATTTTAAGCTTTCCAGTCTTGCAATCGATAAGTGCTCTCCCAGTGGCTAAAAATGGTCTCCCCAAAATAAGGGGTATCTCCTCATCCACCTGCAGTCTAGAATCACAAAGTCTGCAGGGAATACGAACTTTCCCACTTGCACCATCACATTATCAAGAATACCAGTAGGCCTTTTCACAGTGCGATCAGCCAACTGGAGTAGCATCGAAGTAGGCCTGGCCCTACCGATGCCCAATTTGGTGTATATAGCCAGCTACATCAAATTTATGTTGGCTCCCAAATCACATAATGCTTTTTCAATGGCATAACTCCCTATGGTACATGAAATAGTAAAGCTACCTGGATCGGACATCTTCTAGGCAATCGGTTTTGCCACCACTGCGCTGCAGGTTTGTGTTAGAGTTATGGGGGATAACTCCTGAAAATCAAACTTCTTTGACATTAAATCTTTCATCATCTTGGCATAACCGGGCATCTCCCTCAAATAATCCATCAATGGAATATTCAACTAGATTTGACGTAGCATTTCCATAAACTTTTTGTATTGATCTGCCTTCTTTTGCTTGACCAGTCTCTGAGGAAAGGGTGTAGGGATCACCCGTTGGGCACCACTTGCTGGTTTCTATTTGCTAGGAGTGTCTGGCAAAAGAGGTGCCACCTGTTCTGTAACTTGCTCGGTCTCCTTTTCTTTGCCTTTATCCTCTTGAATCTGCTCAACTACTATGTCAGTGAGTTATGCTGAATATTCTTCCTCTAATAGCACTAGGGTAGCTGGTGTAGTGTTCTTGCTGGCCTATGCAATTTCCTGCTCTTAATCTAGATCTCTACCATTCCTTAGACTAACTGCCATCAGCTGATTCGGGTTTTGCTCCTTGGGATTAACGTTGGTGTTTGTAGGTAAAGTTCCTGGAGTGCGGCTGTTCAATGCCATTGACAGCTAACCCAGATGTGTTTCGATATTTTTGATGGTTGAATCATGGACTGCCAATTTTTCCTGCACTTTGTTATTTTTTCCAATAAGTTGTTAGAGCATACCTCTAATTTTCGCCATGTTGTTGTCTTGCTGCTGAAGGGGTGGTTAATAAATCAGTTGTTGCTTATTCTACTGTGGATAACCATGTGGTCTCTGATAAGGCATATGAACTAATTGATTTTGAGGGTGCATACCCCCAGGCTGCTGCATATTAGGACTGTACTGCTGATTCTGTTGCAGTCTCCACTATTGTGCTCCTTGTCTCTAGCCCCTAGAGTTTTTGACATAGTTCATATCTTCCCGGACCCCTTGGTTTTCACCTTCTATGCTCCACGAACAAACATATGACTGATTAATACATGGTGTACACAACCCTCCATTCGTAGTATCAACAATGTGCACCTGTTTTGTACCCATCTCATCAGTTTTCTTTGTTAATAAGTTCATCTGGGTTAAAAGTGTGGCCATATTTTCTTCGTGTGATTTATTTTATTGGGATCCAATGGAACAGAATGTATTATGGGTGCCAATTTTCCACCTCTGGTCATCCACCCCGCATTTTGTGACATCTTGTCTAATAGAACTTTGAACTCGGTGAATGTTTTGCTTAAGAACGCTCCTCCAGCTGAAGCATCTACATTAGCCTTCAGGTTGTCAGTTGGACTCATGTAAAATCGCTAGCCAAGCATCTCATGAGGAATGCCATGATGAGGACACTTGAAAAGCATCCCTTTGAATCTCTCACAAGTTTCCTGCAATGACTGTGTGGCATGCTGCATGTACAATAATATATCATTAATTTGTTGTGCAGTCTTGTTAGGTGGGTAGAACTTGTTCAAGAACTGCTTGACTAACTCCTCCCAAGTGGTGATAGAGTTGACCGGGAGTAAATTTAACCAAGTCTGAGTTGCCCTGGTAACTGAGAATCGAAATATAAGCAACTTGATAACTTTAGGAGTCATGTTCGGCCGCCTTTTGGTCATGCAAATTGATAGGAAAATTTTCAAGTGTTGTTGTGGGTCTTCAATGCTTGACCCGGAGAACAATCCCTTATTATGCAGTAGATGCATCATGTTGATGGTGATTTGGAATGTCTCCGCTTAAATTATAGGCACGGTTATGGTAGTGGCCAGATTGTCAGTTGTAGGCTGTGCCCAGTCGTAAAATGCAGCTTCTGGCACAAGAGGTGCCAGTCCCCTAACTTCCAAGTTAACTTGATCACTCCTGTTGTTTCCGTTGGCGTTATTCATGTCACCCATGTCAAATTTGGGTTGGTTTGTTGATTGAGTTGGTTGAAGTCCTTTGTTGGCACGAGTTCAATGCCCTGAATATCTTCTTGGGGTCTAAAGTCCTTCTATTAGTTCTCCAGTCCTCGAAGAATTTCTAGGCATACAGCTGCTTTCCAAAAGATTTCAACTGTTAGAATTTCAATGTAAAGATTGGTAAAGAGAAAACGGATTACACTTGGAATCTTTGTATTTCTTTCAATTGTAATTGATAACACCTTTAATTCCCCAGCAACGGCGCCAAAATTTGATCACGATCAATTGAGTCTCACAAAAGACTATGCTGGCGTTGCAAATATAATCTGAGTAATGCAGTCCAGAGTCGAACCGTGGAGAATTAACCCACCAATTATCACTATCGAATTTACTCAATTCCCACAACCCGTTTCCTCAAACTTTCTGATTCACAACTTTTGATTTCCTAACAACTAATACTGAAAATAATAAATAACTGAAAAGTAACTAAGCTTGATGTGTAAACAATATAAAGAAGGTCTAAGGTAATGATTTCCCCTGCTGGTCTTTTCCTCGGTTGTCTATTTCTTATAATTATGATTTAGCTATCTCTAACAATTATGAACTCTCAATCTATCATAATTATTTCTCAAGTAATTATAATAATCTACTAAACATACTCTCTCAAGTTACGTTAGCTAATTTCATAATACGATTCACTTAGATTGCACCCGGAATTTCGTTATCTCTAATCCAACCCCTAAACCATCGGTTATGGCTCTCGTCTATACTCCGAGAGTGATGTTATTTATACAATCACCTAAATATGCACTCTCTCTAAAAAAGATACACAATAAATAGGAACATATAATTGAGGGCCCTTTCAACTATTCCACAATAAAAACATATATGAATAATAAGAGATTAACAACCAAATCTAATTATATTAAGGTATTTAACTACTCATGATAATGGGTAAATCAATAGATAAAGAATTCATAATTATAAAATTGCAAGAAATTAAGAAGAATAAAAGTAATGATGTTTTGGTGATCTCTCACACTTGTTCCTCTTGCCAACAAACTTCAAAATTAAGCCTAAACTAGCTTTGGACGAGTTTCCTACATTATATAAAGGGTTTACAAAACTTTCCCCGATTTAGATTTTGACCCCTGAAGTCTTGAACATCAATGCGTCTCCCGCAGCCACGGCGTCGACCGTGGAGCTTCCTGTAAAGGATTGCGGCGTGGACCGCGGAAAGCACTGTAATTTCTTTTCTTTCAACTTTAATTCTTTTAATTGCTCTTTTGCACTCGGGTACTTCTCAAGTGGGTGATTTCTTTATGTTTTTGTCTCCAAACACTTCATTTTTTTCTCCGTCTATCTTGCATTCCCTGCGAAACCAAAGAGTATCAATTCAAGCATTTAATCGACAACTTCCATAACAAAAACAACCACAAAGCATGTGTATCTACAACATAAAATAGCAATTATATAGCATATTATCACGTTTCTTAGAGTACACTGATAAGAAACGATTTGAACCTCGATTCCCCAGAATCTCTTATGATGATATCATTCCTATGATGCAGGCGTTTGAAGTGACCGAAACATCCCGTTAGTTTGCTTCCCCAAAACATTAATAGCACGCCAATAATGGTCGGCCACTAGTGTCATCGAAAGGTAGCCTCTTATCTATAAATATGGAATTTCTTCTTTGTACCAAAAATTTTACCTCTTCATTGCATTTATTTTGCTCTCATCTCTTTCTCTTCTCACTACTTTTACTACGATCATCGGAAAATGCCAAGATCGCATAAAACACCACACTTTGCCACCGCCTGAACTCCTTAGTTTAAATCCATGGCTAAAACTTCCAAAATAGTCCCCCAAAAAGAGAAAACATCATCTTCTTCTATTGCCCGCCCGACCAAACGGGTGGTGTCGCTGGCTCTTTAGGAAATTACCCTCGGTCCATGTGTGATAAAGAAGGATTTTAATGTTGAGAATATACCTAATATCTGAGGTTGATGCGAATGTGTATCTTGATATATTAGTTCGATATTGAAAAAGTACCTCAAAGCCATGAAGAGGGACTGCACATGGGGAGACGAGCTCATGATTCTGTTCCCGAGCCCCGAGGAAAACATCAATACCCATGTGGAGGGGTTCTTAAGTGTTTCTAGTTATCCTTTCACATTGGGTCCCCTCGATCCAGCAGTGATCGACTTTTGCAAAATGTATAAAGTTACCCTCAGCCAAATTCACCCCTCTTTTTGACGCATCATGATCATGCTACGCTATTTTTATGGTAAGGCCGTGGGATTATAGTTCCTCAACCATCTCATTCGGCCGTATCAGCCTCAATTATTATGAGGGCTTATCAAACATCAATGTCGATAAAAAAGGATTTATCCTCTAGTACTGACAAGGACAAAGATCGAGGTTGGACGTGCTAGTTTATCAGAATGAGGAATTCGAACGTCATCCCCAAGGGAAAGATGCCATTCCCGGAGAGGTGGAACTTTAATCGTAAGTGAACTCTTTCCCAAATATCTATTCATATTCCGCTCCATGTTTCATAATGCCTTTATCCTTTATCTATTCATTTTGCTTTGACACCTCACATGGTCCCCAACCTCAAGTATTGGGTCCAAAAATTAGTTGCAACCTCCTCGTACTATGAGCAAAAATGGCACGAATTACCAAAGGGCAAATGGGAACCCAACATAATTGTAGATTCTCTACTTAGGTTTTTGATATTTTTCATTTATTGGCGGTTCCATCTCGTTCATATTTGTTTGTGTAGGCATTGGAGATGTCTCCGAAATGAGGCCATCACTACATGGGGAAAAGACTGCATCCTCGATTCCGAAATCGGGGAAGGACAACAAAAGAAAGAGGGTTTGAAGCCCGAAGATTCCCAGGATGAGGGGACCCCTACTCGAAAGCCGAGGAGGAAGCTTGTACATGTGGATTTGGATTCCGCCACCCAATATCTCAAAGATGAAGAGAATAAGGGTGAAAAAGCGACGATAGTATCCCGAACTAGGAAACCAGTCGAAGCTGCCAAGCCCTCCGAACCTAAGACTTCGTCTTGTGGTGAAGGAACTCCGAGTAAAGACCTGGGTAAATCCCTTAAGTCCACAGAGATTGAGATCATTCCCCTTCATTTAGCAGGTACGCTTGATAGGACATGTTTCGTGAGGACCGAAGCTAATTAGAGCGCCCCGATAGAGGAGCTCGGGGCTGTGAAAATGGGTCACTCACCTTCTTTACCATCGTACTCTAACTAAGCAATAAAGGATGCTCGAGCTTTGTGGATGCCTGACCCAAGCAAGTTTCTCAAAAAAGATCCTTTTTGGGACTATTTCATCTGTGTTGACAATGCCGTTGACCTTAATGACACATCCACCCTCTTCGAAGAGGCTCAACATCTCATTTCTCGGGTAAATATTAACTTTCATAGTTGTAATTTTTTCTTTCCTCCTTTTCTTTGACTGACAAGTCTTCGTTTCAGGTGTAGGACGTTACCAAGTTCAGGGATATGTTGAGCCAATGTGAGGCTGAGCTCAAGAAGATTTCGGGTGAAAAGAAGGCACTGAGGCTCCTTTATAGCCAAAAAGAGGAGGAGCTCAAGGACCTTCAGACTGAATTGGCTAAAGCTCGAAAAATGAGGTCGAGCTAGACGAGGAGGTAACTGTGATTTTAATAGAGTATGGCATTCTCATCTTTACTTCGAAGGTTAACAAATTTATGTCTCAACTGCAGTAGAAGTTGGAGATGATTGGGCAACTTCGGGTCGAGGTCGATCGGGTTAAGGCTGACTGCCACCGATAGAAAGAGAGCATGGATCAGCTTGCTGCCTATAAAGAAATCATTCTGGACAACTAGCCTCGGCTGAGACTCGAGCTATGAAAGTGGAGAACTTGGCCCGCTCCAAAAATTTCACAAGCTAGAGGTGAGTTTTGCCAAAGCCGAGGTCGAGGTTGCAACGGCCAAGGTTAAAGTTTAGAGGACGACAACTACAACTAATAAGTCAATCGCCGTATACTTAAAAGATGTTGAGGTTGTTTAAATGGAACTAAGGGAGGCCTCGTACCGGGATAACGAAGTAAGAATTTATCTAGGTGCCAAGACCGGAGGTATACTCTCGAAGAAATCCTCGCCCGAGGATTTGATCTTACTGAAGAAATAGCCCAAGCAAAGGCACTAGAAACCGATGCTAGGTTTCTTGTTTCTTTAGATGATGAAGATACTGTGAGTAGTTATGAGGGTGGGGAAGGTGAAAATGGAGTCCCCGAGGAAGAGGAGGTCCCCAAAGATAGAGCTCCCAAGGACGAAGTTCCTGAAGATGTCATTTTGAGGATGTAGGCCCAAAATAGATTAGGTTCTTTTTTGTTTCTTTGTTTTTGTGTAAGGACCCCTCGTGGGTATGTAAATATATTTCAAAAACATCTTTACAAAGAATTTCTTTGCTTCATCTTTGATTATGTTGTCTTTATTTTGTGAAAAATTTAATAACTTCAATGATCAAGTAATCCTTGGCTCGGATTCTGAATATAACAACCCTTAGGTCTTTTATTGATCAGCGTGTGATCCTTGAACTTAGAATAGAATACCTCTTAAGGTTTTTGTTAGTCTTCGAACTAGGCTTAAGTTCATTTGGCGTAAGCTCGGGATAATGAGACTCTTGAGTTCAAGTTGAGCGAGAGCAATGTCTCGAACCTTATATGTTTTGGCCCTTAGGAGCTTTTAAGTTGGCCCTTAGGCTCTTATATATCAGCCCTTAGGCTCTTCGGCCAATTTGGCCTCTAAAGCGACCAAATTTTCTCTCTCTTTCAACTAAAAGACTTAGTGAAAATTCATCTATGCCTTAGCATGTATTTTTTTGTACCCGTTGGGTTTTTCGGAGGTTCGACGAAGCGGAACCTTATTAATAATTTTTTTATGTAAACATAATCGAATACCTCTTGACATTTTTTTGAAGGCTGATGTTATCGAAGCCTCTAAATTATTCGAGGGTTGATTTTATAGAAGTCCTTTATATTTCGTTTTTTTCGAGGGTAGCATGATTTAATCGGTTTTTCAAAGTGCTTGAAGGCCTTTAATGTTTGGCGAAAGTTGGACGTCTCCGAGCCGTATTGTTTCAGCTGTAGCCTTTTTATATGACTGTAGTCTTTAATATGGCTGTAGACCCTAGAGTCCCCTTCATATCTTTTCTGTTGTTAATCATGTATCAGATAGCTTTATATTTCATTTCAAATATTATATGTAGTATTCTAGTAGCTCATGTGCTCATGACTCCAGTTTATGGGGATAGTTTTATTATTATAAATATTTCTTTTATTATTGTACTGGTTTGGTTATTGTACTAATGTTAGCTTGCACAACAAGTAGATGTTAGACGCCATCACAATCTCATGATCAAATTTTTGGATCGTGAAACATATGTAATAAATCCATTAAAAAATAGGTTCCTATTTATAAGCATGCAATATGATGTTAGGGATCGTTTGGTATGAGGTATAAGAAGATATAAGGATGGTATAAAAATTTAATACCACCTTAATACTTTATTTGGTTAGTAAACCATGTATAAGTTATCCGGTGTTAATTTTAACACCGGAATAACTTATACCTTATAAAAGATGGGGTAATTAACATCGGTATAACTTATACATTTTTCTTAGAAATTATGCAATTATCATTCTTAACACAACATACCAAACAATGAATAAATATCAATCACATCATAACTAATCCCAGTATAACTTATCCCAATATAACTTATACCGGCATAACTTATACCAGTATAAATCTTTGGTTAGAATATGATTTATAATGACAATTGCATAATTTCTAAGAAAAATGTATAAGTTATACCGATGTTAATTACCTCACATTTTATAAGGTATAAGTTATTCCGGTGTTAAAATTAATACCGGGATAACTTATACCCGGTTTTATTAACCAAACAAAGTATTAATGTAGTATTAAATTTTTATACTACCCTTATACCTTCTTATAGCTCATACCAAACGACTTCTTCCATTATTAATTAATAATTTTTTTAAAGAGTGGAGTGATGGCCCCTTCCCTGCTATTGTCATTGCCTTTTTGTTTTGTTATCTGCCAAAGCTTTTGGTCCAAAGAGGAGAAGACAAGATCTATTTCAATATTTCAGTCCTTAGGGCGCGGGAAACAAAAGCACTTGAGCTCTCTATCTTTACTTTTCAAGTCTTACTCTGAAAATACTAAATCACCCTTTCTCAAAGTCTCCCTTACATTTGGTTGTTGATATGACTCGATAAATACTACTTCTTTTTTTGTATTTTCAGTATTCATTGTAACACTTATATATGAACTTGACAAGTACACTTGTAACTCATTACAATCAAGTAAAATTGTAAATATGAATTTTACTAGAAAGATACATTTTTACAAATAATGAAGTAAAATTTTAACTCATTACAACCAAGTAAAATTCTAAAAATCTTTATGTATGTAAAATTTAAGTGTATTTTCAAAATTTAATGACGTAACACTTTTTTGTGCCCTTATGTAGCGCAACATAAAAGGATCTCGGCTCTAGTATTGAATGAAATGTCTAAAAGGTTGAAAATAGAAAACTACCATCCATTCTTAGAGCGCGTTTGGACATAAGAATTTTTTCACTTATTTTCAATAAATTTTTACTTCTTTTTTCGAAATTAATGTTTGGCCATAAAACTTTTAATTTTCACTTGAAGATGTATTTTAAAATTTTTCAAAAATTTAAGCCCCTGTTTGGCCATACATTTTCCTAAATTTAATTTGAAATTTATTTTTAAATCCCATGTTTGACCATAAATTTGACCCATATTTCAGCCAAAACTCAAATCACATATTTGAAATCTCAAATTCAGCTAATAAGCTGAATTTGGGCAAAATTATGACCGTTATATTTTTTTTTCAAATTCTCAATATTACCCCAAACTTTTTTATTTTATAAAAAAACCACATTTATGAAGGTAAATTGCTAAAATATGCTAATACTTATTTGAATTTTCTGCAGATTATTCGTATAATGTGGGATGATTATATTACAGAATAGCTAGTTACGATCATTTTTTATGGACCGACGGATGTTGTAATATTATTGCGATTTGACGAATTGTAATAACTAGTAATTGTGTTAGTTATTATTTATGTTCAGCAATATAGGGGTGGGCATCGGTCGGTTCGGTTCGGTTTTAAAAATTATCGGTTTTGCCTATCGGTTATCGGTTTACAAATATCATAACCCGATAACCAAACCGGTAAGATATTAGTTATCGGTTATCACCTTATCGGTTATTGATCCTTATCGGTTCGGTTATCGGTTTACCCGATAAGATAAAACTAAAATTAAAAGTGCTTAATTACTCATATTGAATATCAAAAAATTGCTACTCCTCCAACCATAAATTTCACATGAGTAGAGAAGACACCAAGACTGGCGGTTAGCAAACAGAAAACATAAATTAGAAGCAAACAGAGGCAAAAATCAGAATCAAACAAAGGCAAAATCCTTGAGCAAACAGGACAATTAACAAGAAGCAAACAAAAAATCTTGAGCCAAAACATACACGATGCGATTGATGAGTCAGGCGTCTGGCGTTACACGATGCGATTGACTGTTTGGAGTTGGGGGTTGCGGCGAAAATACAATGAGAGAGACAAAGACTGAGTGAACTGAAGAGGGAAGGGAATTAGTAAAATAAAACCCTAGTATATACTTAAGGGTAGATTAATAAATTAATTAATTCTTATTGGGTTATCGGTTTTTACCCAATAACAAAAATGCAAACCGAGACCGAACCGATAACCCAATAAATTTTTTTTCTTACTCCGTTACCGAACCGTTAACCCAATAACCCAATACCGATAACCCAATAAAGAATTAACGGTCCGGGTTATCGGTTTTACCCGATATATGTCCACCCCTACAGCAATATGGTTTGTGATAATGATAATGAATGTTATTGATGAAGGTTATGTATATACAAGATAGCAAGTTTATTTGCATGGTACTGTTGGGTATTTTTTATAGTTTTTAGAACTTGTGGGTATAAGTTAGTCCTCATGATTTTTTTCAAATAAAAAGTAAAATATGTTCTGAAATAACATGTCCGAACATATTTTTATCTTCAAATTAAACTTCACTAAAATCAGATTTTTCAAAATAAATTTGAGATCTATGGTGAAACGCTAGCTAAAAAACTTCAAAAAGCTGTTCTTCAAATTTTTCACTTAGATTACTTACAAAACTTAAAAAACAACCCAAAATTATATTCACGTTCAAACAGAACTCTAATTTTCAAATATCACTTTCACTTAAAAAAAATTTGACTTTTTTTTTTGGAATTTTACAATTCTTATGTTCAAATGCTCACTTATATCCCAATAATTATTTTGAAGGGGTAATTTCGTCTAAGCAACATTGATTGAAAATGAAAACTTAAATACAGCTGGCGGGGTGAAGGGCAGCGGGGGAAATAAGGTCAAAAATTCAAAATTTAAGGGTACCCCTCAAATTATATTTGGATAGGTGAACTAATTAAGACAACGCACCACCAAAAACGCGGAGCAAATCCAAATTAAGGCAACATATTTGAGTATAGTAGTAGTAGTATTGCCTTAGTACTTTTTCTCTTTAATTAGAACAATTACAATGACTTAACGTGTATATAATTCTCTGTTCACACTTGTCATTACTTCGTTTATTATCACTGAGATGTATTCAAGATTTCTTTTTGATTTATTTACCATTTCAAGAATTCCTTAGTGTTCCTGCTTTAGAAGAAAAGTTAGAGATTTTGATCTTGTTGATGCAGTAAGAATCTGAAAGGACTCATCTTTGACTGAAGAGAAGGTATGCTTCTTTTTGGGTCACCCATTTGCCTATTTTGAGTTCTTGAATGAAGATTTGATTTTTATAAGCATCTGAAAGTCTCCCTTTAACTCTAAGAGCAAGTTGACCCAAGTTTGTGTTTCTGTTTTATGTGTTTTTGTTACTAAAAAGACTCAATTTGCATAGGAATGGATAGACCCGTATGTTTCTTGGATATCTTGGTATCAAATTTGGGCACTTGTTCTTTTTTCTGCTTAGAAAATGATTTTGTTGGGGTTTTAAGCAGAAGCTTTCAGTTTGTTCAAATCTATAAGATTTGGTGGATTAAGTTCAGTATAGCCGGTGAATAATTTGCTGGAGTTATCTTTTTGAATTCCTTTGTTGTTACTGCTACACTGTTATTGGGTCTTTGGGAAACAACCTCTCCACTCTTTAAGAGTAGGGGCAAGGACTCTCCCCAGACCCAACTTGTAAGATTTTGCTATTGTTCTTGTTGTTGTATTTTTTTGTAAAAAAAGCAATTTCTATCATTGTTTTTTTATTTTGGGATTTTGTGGTTTGTCTAAATATTAGCATGGTTCTCTTGGTTTCTTGGATGCAGGTAAGAGATGGGGAGAAGTCTAAGCCCAATACTTAGAAGACAACTGGAGAATTTGGATAAGGATGCTGAGAGTAGAAAATGTGCAATGAAAGCATTGAAGTCATATGTGAAAGAGCTAGATTCCAAGGCAATCCCTCTTTTTCTTGCTCAGGTTTCTGAAACTAAAGAATCCAATGCTTCATCCGGTGAATACACAATTTCACTCTATGAGGTACTTGCCCGTGTACATGGGCCGAAAATTGTTCCTCAAATTGATAACATCATGAGCACTATTATCAAGACCCTTACATGCAGTGCCGGTTCTTTTGCTCTTCACCAAGCTTGTTCAAAAGTTGTTCCAGCCATTGCGAGGTATGGTATGGACCCAACTACACCCGAGGAAAAGAAGAGATACATTATACACTCCCTCTCTAAGCCCCTTTCAGATTGTCTTCTCGGGAGCCAGGAGAGTTTATCTTCTGGAGCTGCTCTCTGCCTAAAGGCTCTTGTGGATTCTGATAATTGGCGCGTTGCTTCAAATGAGATGGTTCATGAGGTTTGTCAAAGAGTTGCCGGTGCTTTAGAGAAGCATACTCAAACAAATTCTCATATGGCTTTAGTCACTTCTTTAGCCAAACATAATAGCTTAATCATGGAAGCTTATGCAAGATTATTGATACAGTCTGGATTACAAACTATAAGTAGTAGCAGCGGCGAAGGAGTTTCTCAAAAAAGATTGTCCGCCATTCATATGGTCAACTCTTTGATGAAGCATTTGGATCAAAGAAGCATACAATCTGAGCTTAAAATGGTTATTGAGGAGATGGAAAACTGTCAATCTGATAAGATGCTTTATGTTAGAGGGGCTGCATTTGAAGTATTACAGACTGCAAAGAAAATATGTTCTGAGAAGGGTCCAAAATTTGAGAGAGATGTGGATTCAACGACCGGATCCAACTTTGACAGTAGAGGAAACATTATATGGAGCTCCGGCGACCAATCTCCTTTAACTGCATCACCAGAATCACAAACAGTTAACTCGTTTGTTGACTATGAACCATTCATTGACTCCCCTCTTTCAATAAACCAGGGTAACGATAGAAGGAGTGTGAACCGAAAACTTTGGAGAAGGAGTGGAAATGGTGGTGTAGATGTGTCTCTAAAGGATGGCATCTTCTCTGAATTCACCCATGGAAATGGCATCACACACTCTGAGGTTCATAACGATTTTGGAGATAACACTGCTGTGTTTGCTGGATTTTTGCCAGGATCTGCTCGAAATGGTTTTGTCAGAAGTGCTACTCCCAGTCCTCAGGTAAAACATGTTGTTGGCTACTGTTCTTTGCATAGTTTATATAGTGTTATTTCTAACCAGAAAATAATTTATGGGAATAGCGGGGAGTATTTTGGAGTTAAAAGTACCTCATGCAATTTATAAAGTAGAGAAAATAACTATTCGGTTATTTGAGATGTAGAGCGCATTAAAGGAATAAACAGAATCGATGGGTTCCCTTTAGTGGATGTGCAACAAAACTAATTAAAGAGCAATCTTATAAGTAAAATTTTTGATACATGATTTCTATGGTCTGTGCAAAGAACCAAATGGAGGTTGTAAAATATTCTAGAAGATGTCAACTGTTTTTGCTTTCTGTACTTTATTTTTTTTCCAGAACAAGCGTGGCGTTGACTCAGGGAATAGTTCTGCATTAGTCATATGCAACATTTCTGATGGATAACTTTGGTTGGAAATTTATCAAGGATAAGTTGCAACAACTATAATCTAATGTTTGTCAATATTCCACAAATAATATTATTTGATGAACTTTCATAACTCAACATTTTGAATTCATTTAATAGACCAAATTTAAACTGTGATGTGATGATTTTGTATCAAACAACTTGTCAATTGTACAATTTTTAACATTTTATCCCATGAATATTAAAGAGATACCCAATTCAAATTGAACTTCTCAACTCTTTGCTCAGTCAATTGTCTCACATAATATGAACTGGAGGGACTAGTAAGTTGAAACTTATATAAAACAACTGAAAAGAATAAATGACCAAGTTCATATTAGCTTTAAATACTTTGCTGTTCAATAGATGTTTCATGGTTTCTCTTATGTTGGATGTATGAAATATCAAAACTGCATCTATATGTCTTTGAACTGAATAGTATAATGAAATTTTGAACATCATAGTTCAGATGACAGTTTGTACGACACAATTAAATGATTCTGTGCTTGTTCCAAAGAAGTATTGAATTTCTTCGAGCTTGCTATGAAATGCTTCATTTCAAATTGAGCCCCTAGTTTGGCTTGTTATCAGTAAATATCAAGATTTGAAGTTGAAGATATTACGGTATTGTTCACATTGCTTGTTTTGTGCTTCAGAGGTCACGTTCTCATGTTAATGTCGAAAGTGTGAAGATCTTTGCGACACCAAGAAAACTTATTCATCTCCTTCAGGATGCCAATGATGTGAACTCTGACTTTAATGAGAGTAAAACCAGAAGGACTAGGAGCCCTTCCTTGTGCAGATGTGAATGCAGTCCAACAAGGTCTGAAGAAAATGGCCTCTTCAATCGTAAAAGATGCGAGGATAGAGATTGGACAATACCTAATGATGATAAACAATGCCATCTAAACTCAGAATCCGTATCTTCAACAGATAATGCTCAAGCTGATGGAGATTTGCAAGTATCTTCAGATGACGTTGCCCGAAATGGAACAGAATCACAAGATGTCATTCACCATAAAGCCTATGCTTCTACTCGCATATTGTTCTTTGGTATCTTAGTTGTACTTTTGGCAGCCTTCATACTTTTGTTGTGGATAGGGGAGAAAGACCAAAGCTACAATCTGGTTCCCACCTAGATATGTAATTGGTCTTTTGTAATACATCCCACTCTTAGACAGTGGGTGCTAGATAGGACCTTCAGTATCTTAATTTTCTCATTGAGGATTAATGTACTTTGTTACAGAACTAGTATCCCATCATCCGAATTGATATTCAGACGCTAATATGAAGCTAATTGAAGGCTTGTTTTTTGAGAAAGATATTGCCATTTCATCATGCATTGTCAATGTAAAATGAATTTGATCTCTATAGCTTGTTGAGAAAATTGATGAATGAAATTATATCTGCAAGTTGTAGCCAAGTTAACGGGAAAACATGGGCAACAGGAAAACAGAGCTCTCCTTCTAACAATCAAATGGTATTTCAAACCAATTGTATCTGTTTGTCTTGTGATAGTGTTGTCTTCCATCTGTTGATTTATGTTCCATTCTGTGTGAAAATAAGTTCATCTGCTGGTTCAGAAATTCACATATTTGGGTTATGCAAACTTTGTTTACCTCTCCATTCACTCTGCGATTCGATGATTATTGGTTGAAGCAAAGCTGCTTGCCCAACACATATATATGAATATCTTCCATAACTTTCATGACTGGAGCCAGGACTCAGCATGTACACTTCTTTGAACCCGTCCCGTCCTACTACCACTGAGTTTCGTCTTCCCTGTTCATTAGTTATTATCAAATGTCAAGAATAAATTAGCAGCTATATCGCTTAATGCCCATAAAGAAAGACACTTTACCCGATCAATGAGTGTGAAGTTCCTAGGTGCACTTTGATAAATTTTGCTCATTTCCTCAGTCAAATGCTTGTAGTTGTCAGTTTCTTCACCCTCCAATTCTTCTTCTGTTTCTCTTGCAATTGTCTCATTTGTACCCCAGCTGGAGAATATTGATTTAGGATCCCAAAGTCTTTTAGAAGCCTGATTCTTTTTCTTCCCAAAGCCAGGAGGAAGGATGCTGAAGTTAGCCAAAAATGGAGGCTTGTTGATGAAATCTGAACCTTCCAATCCGACTGCATAACTGGCTTCCGGTGTGCTTACTGTAAGATGGCTAAGAACTGAACCCATCATTCGGAGTCGTGACTTACCTAAATTAAAGACTTTAATCTCTGAAGTTAAAACATCTTGTTGCAAAGTAACCATATACTTAGCTTCAATCTTTCCATCTGAACTTGTACAAATCAATTCCACCTGCAATTCCAACTCTGACGTATAAGTGTAACCACAAATGAAAGAGAGCTAATCTAATACTAGGATCCAAAGGTACCTGAATAGATTCTTGAGGATCACCTGTAACTTGATGAAGAGCCCAAGAACTTGGAGACCATGAAAGACCATGATCGTTGTCGCAAATGCAGGCTAGTGAAACTCCTCCTTCAATGACTGGTGAACCATTTTGTCCTTGTGAGACAGTGGTATGCAACAACTCAAATGTGCCTCCATGCCACATTTGAGCTTTGTATGATGTGATCAAACCACTTGGAAGCATCAAGTTAGCTATACTTCCATTCTCCAACGCCATGCGGACAACACAGCTGTCATTAACTCCTGTGAAGGTAACTCCATGTCCACTGAACTCACTTTCCAAGTATTCCGTGTCGATGGGTGGGTATGAGATGGAAGCTACTCCTGGCAATTGAATATTTCTTGTTAAGCTAGTGTATTGGAGGGGACTGCAGAGATGAGGAGGAAATATGGATTTGCTCACTGATCTAGAAATTGTAGTACCTGAGATTATATTTGGAGAGAGGAGACAAGTGTTAATGGTAGCCATGCCAGAAGAAAGAAAGAATGGGATGAGGTGTTTTTGTAGATGACTGAGTTTTATTATCCTTCCATGATATGATATTTCACAATAACTTTTGGTTGGCTAAGGTTGAATATTTGAAAGAGTGTGTGGATTATGCTCCCTTTTTTATATGATATTTTGGGTGGTGGTCCTACCTTTTGCTCTTTCATTTTTCTCTTTTCAGGATAGGATTTATGGATGTAAATTGTGATTCTATTAACATGTCTAAGCTTATCTTTTTAATTGCTGCAGTTTAAAGAATATATCTCTAGCTCAACCATTTTCTCCTTGTTAACAATCATTTGCTTGGAGGATTTAACTGTTAACAGAAAGGAAATGAACATTTGATATTGCATAATATTGATAACTACAGTTAGGCTTTAGGAGGAGGATACAAAAAGGGAATTTTCAGTTATATTCAACTAAGTACATTTGATATTGCATAATATTGGAGTTTCTTGATAAAGAAATCAAGAGTTACATAAAGCTTGTAAAAAGAAAATATATACTCCAGTTTCAAACTATAAATTATCATGCTCAATAACTTGTGCTCCTCTCCACTCTTCACCAGGATTCACAACAAGAGGAACCAACATTGAAGCAGGGCCTGTGCAGATAAAGTATTCCTTCCCATACTTGTCCGAAAATGAACCCGGACTTGATAAGTAAATATCTTCAAACCCCATACGTATTATCCTGAAGAAGAGCTCACGGCCCTGGGAAAAAACAAAAATGTTATAAAGCGCGCCATTAATAGTAGAAACAGCAAGCATGATAATCCACTAGTCTTTTGTTTTGAATGTGATATACCTGATCAATTGTTTCATATTTTGAAGGTATTGAGTTATAAAATTCCTTTGCTCTTTCTTCTGGTGGAACACTGTAAAGTCTACTGAGCTTGTGCTTCAATACAGTGATGGGAACATCTTGAGCAGACCATATTCCTGGCTTCAATTCGGGCTCCCAACCAAACGAGAATAAACCAGGCTCCTCAGTTTTCATAGCTTCTCCTGGAGATAAAATTTCAAAGGGAGAAGACAAAGGAGGATGTGTGCAATAAGTGCAGCTGCGGAGTCCTTGTATTCCCGTACCCCCTCTTGTCTTAGACTTCAAATGGCTTAGTATAGCACTCGTTAACTTGACAGGCTTGCGGCCATTGTTCTTCACTATAACTGCTGTTGCCATGCTCAGTGGATAGAGTGACACCACATAGTTAATATCAAGACTCCCTCTGCTGCAGCTCAATTCAACCTGAAATTTTTAGTACAGTCTGTCACAGTTATTCAGCTGCATCCCCTTTTTGAGAACAACAATAACAACAACAAGAAACACAATATTTTCCCACAAGTGGGGTCTCGGAAAGGTGGGATGTACGCAACCTTACCTCTATCCTAGAAGGACAAAGAGGCTGTTTTCGATAGCCGCTCGGCAGGAGAACGGATGACAAAAGTAATGGCAACGAGACGTCAAAGAAGGAATAACAACACGATAAAAATACTGAAGCCAAGAAAACAATTAAACTCCAGGTAATAATAGCAATTTATGAATAAAAGCTAGCGAACTTGGAAAGACAAAGAGATACACTCAATTACCTACTAGCCTTCTATCCTAATCCTCGAACTCCACAACCTCTTATTTAGGGCTATGTCCTCAGTCAACTTTAGCTGCGCCATGTCCCGTCTAATAAACTCGCCCCAAAGACTTCTTAGGCCTACCTCCACCCCTCCTGATACTCACTGAGCTAACCTCTCGCACCTTTTGACCGGGGCTTCTATACAACATCCCCTTTTTGAGAAATTAAGAAAAATAGCATTTATACAAGAAAGATAATATTTCTTTGTGAAAGGGAAAGCTACTTTCTGAACACAACATATTCTCATAACTAATGGCAAGATTTGGTTTGCCTTTTCCAAATTCAAGAAAGTTAAATTGATATCATGGTGCTTATCCTACCAACATATATTGCAATGATGATTCAGTCAAGAAACAATTGGATGAAAGAGTAGTGAAAACTGAGTAGTAACTGACCTGTAGAGCATCAATAGAGTCAGAATCAACATCTGTGACAGTCCACTCAGAAGAAGCTTTGGCTGTTGTTGGTGTTGACAATTTATTAGGCTCCAAGATTTCATTGATTACCAGAGCAATGCCACCTCTAGAATTAGAAGAAAAAGAGGAAGAAGGAGGAAGGGTATAAAGAACTTCCTCAAAACCATCATCTTTCCAATAAACTTTAGGCTTATAAGAAGTTATATGGGCATTGGGTATCTGTAGCTTCACTGAACTTCCATTTCTAACACTCAGCTCAACTGTCCCTTCAGAATCACAAAATTTGATGCCTTTACGACCGAATTTCTGTTCAAGAGTTTCAGTAGTTGTTGTGTTGGCTGCAGTTGAAGCTTTAGTTACATTGAGCTTAGGTAGAGAAAGAGATAAAAGAGCTCCAGCCATTCTTAGCCACCACACCAAGAAAAGAAAGAAAAAGTAAGTCTGTCTTGTCTTGTGTGAGAGTTTATGGGAGCTTAGCTTCCACAAACACAGAGAGCAGTGAGTGCATAGTGGCTAAGGTCTATCTCCACCTCCTCCTTTCTTTCTCCAAAAACAAACTTTGGCACATTCTGGTACACTGACCACTAAGCCCAAATAAGACATTTTCCTACCCCCCTGTTTTTTTTCCATACGTTTTATTACACACCGTTACATTTTAGATGAATTAGTTTGATTCGCTGCGAACGTTAAAGAAAAAAGAAATATATTATTAAAATTTGTGGTATTAAAAGTATAAGGGGTAAAAATTTATGGGATGATATTTGTGTGATTATAAAAGTTATAAAATAAAGAGTTTAAAGTTGAATTATTTTCACATTTAGAAATGTATCATTTATTTTGAAACAGACTAAAAAAAGTACATCGTGAATCGGAGGGAGTAACAAATTGTTCATTCCACCTATTTATTAAAAAAATATAGCACAATATTTTTAATGACCAAGATTTTCCAAAACTTCTATATACAACGTGAAAATTGTACCATTATAGATTCACGTAGGGGTGTTCATAAAAATTTGAAAATCCCATTATAGATTCACAACATAACAAATTGTGTTGGCTGCAGTTGAAGCTTTAATTTTTGTGTAACGGTGTTTGATAAAGCTTATTACACTGCATAAGCTGAACATATGAATGTGAATTGGAGGTATTTTCTATTTCTCTTTTTCTTAGGGAAAGTTCAATGCGTAGAACCATAATTTGATGGTCGCTATTGGTTGAAATTTCACCAAAAAGTTAAAAGAAAATTGAAGAACGATGCAACTAGTCCCAGCAGCATTTAGGTCTCTTTACCCCTGAAAAAATATCAGTAATATGCTTACTTATAACTCAATTAACTTCAACTGTTATCTAACCAAATAGTTCACTGATTTTCAAGTTTCAAGTGGTTTTCTAAAATAAAATTTAGTATAGAAATGACTCAATGGATCAACTATCTAGATAGATTCATATAATTAACCTCTATTAGATTGAGATGGATGGGCGATCATAAACAGAGAATTTGCAGACGTACCTTATATTTGTGTCACCTTTTAACATATATCCTATTTTTTAAAATTATTAATTTGGTAGCCAATTGGCAATATTCCGGAATGATACAACACTTACTGATAAATCGCGTGATCTGCAACTAATAAATCGCATGATCTGCGATCTCATTCGTTCATGAAAAAAGATCTCCTCCTCTCCTCTTAGCAGCTTTATAAAAAAAAAAAACAGAAACTTAATGCTAATATAGCATGAAGTTATTTTATTAGCATGAAGTTTTAGCTTCAATGTAAAACACCGCGAAATATAGTTAACAAAACTCTCATGTTAAAGCTAAAAATCTCATGTTATACAGTCATGAATGCGTATCCATAGTTGCAAAACCTTGACTCACTTATCATAACAAGAACACACAAACAAAACCTCAACAAATTTAACAAAAAAAGAATAATACAAGATCGTTTAATAAAAGCTCAGTCTAGGCCCAAAACTAAAAAACCAAATAAAAGATCAAGAATATATGAAGTCTACTAAGTAACTGCAATTCCAAAGGAATCCAAGCTTCTAGCTGCCAATAAGAAAGTTTTGAGCTACTTGTTTTATTACCATCCTAGTAAAAGAAAACATATTGCATGTGACAAAAAACAAAACCTTCTGCTATGCTAATGAGATCCGGTAAAGAGCTTCGCATAAACCAAAGTAAAGGAACGAGCCCACGAAGAGAGAAAAAGAGAAAGTAAAAGAAAACACTCAGCAAGCACTTCCAGTTCCATTCAATAAGACTTCATTGTCTTTAACATTTGGTTGATCTTTGGCAGCTGTGGTTGATCCTATTTCTTCGGATGGCTTCAGTTCTCCATCTTCAGATCTGGGTAGAACAGTGGAACTCCCAGATGAAGCAGGTATTTTTGACCATTCTTTATCTACTGGCCTATCTTGCTCAGTTATTTGGGTCGAAGCAGCAGATTGATTAACATTTCCAACCTGAAATATCAAAGACACAATCACTAACCCAAAATTAACCGAGTATCGAAGAAATGACATGCAGTAATTACCTAAATAAAAGAATATATTGCAATTTTTACGTTGGTGTAATGCATCAAAATGGAGTAGGCACAATTTCTCGGACCAAGAACTGAAGCAGCGTAACGCTTGGCAGGGGAGGTCGGGGATTTACGACAGCTCTATGTCTGTCAATCAACTGCTGATGGTGCAGGGACATGGATGGGACAGGAGGGCTGTAATGGTATATTCACAATAAGATCCTTTTACAAGAGTTTGTTGGAAAGGACAAGAAGGTAAAGTAATCTGGACCACTGAGTGCCCAATAAGGTGGCTTCTCCACTTCCTTTTTTTGATTGGCCAGCTGCATGGAACTCTTAACCATTAAAATCCCAAGAGAAAAGACAAATTGACATCGGCTAGTGTATCATACTAGTACTAGGAATAAGTGGGACACTTGGTCACACTGCATGACATGGGATTTGATCGTGAACATGCTGAAAAAATTGGTGACGGGACATGGAACAAGCAGGATCATCACCGTGTTTTTTGGACAATCGGCAGATCATTAGATGTGGTATATACTGCTTTCACTGATATTGAGATGGTCTGCAATTTTTGGTGTAGTTTTGGAGCAAATAGGTTTACAATCTATATAAATGATTAGATGGAAACTAAACTTCTTGCATAGTACTCGGATAGTTCTTGAATCCCAGGGGTTGTCCCCGTTGGACCAACAGCACTGGCTTGCCAAAAAAAGTCAGGTATGGTTTCAATGGATGCAAAGTAATGAAATCCGACTTTTGCCTGATAAAAAAAAAGTCAGGTATGGTATCAACACAGTGCAATCTGTCCCAACCAATCCACCTACATCTATAACACAGTTCAGTAACTTGGATTCTGGAAAAAATATGCATGGACATAACTAGAGTTTGGTGGTTTCAAACCAACACCAGAGAATCAAATATATTTCAAGCTGGCATTAATATAAATCCAAAACAAAGCAACTTCTATCTCAATCTACACACACACACACACACACACAGAGAGAGAGAGAGAGAGAGTATTTATTTATATAACAAAGACATACACAAATTTGGCAAGTTTAAACAAATATCAGAGATTCAAATATATTTTAAATGGCCATTCATGTAACTCCAGACCAAAGCAACTACGTGAAAATCCCCATGCTCCCTCTAGCAAGTCCCCGGCCACTCAGTCACCCTCCTCCTCTCTCTTCATCATAAAGTAGAATATCCTGAAATCATGCAATTCACCAAACACACACCCTATCCACTGGACCCTGGAGGTGTTTTAACTTTTAACTTATTATTTTCGGATGAGCAATCGTCATTTCACCACAGTTCCTATATATGTTAAACTTTACATACCTGAAAGTATTGGGATTCGAAAAGTATGTGTGTGTGTATAAGGGTTTGGAGAAATATTATCTTTTTAGATAAGTTGGTGAAATATTACCATCTAATATTGTGGTATTGTATTGGTCAACTTTCATTCCCGGGGCTAGGTGGGGTGTGTTAGGGCTCTCCATATATGACCTGCGTGTCGTATTGTGCCCCCTTATGGTATTTACTGGTCGATATTATTGCATGTCATTTAATTTATGGTTTTATGTTTAGATAATTATTTATGCGATTTCTGCTAGAGTCACTAATGCTCTTTTGTTTTTTTTCTTTTTCCCTTTCCTTTTCTTTCTCTCCTAAGCCGAGGGTCGATTGGAAACAGCCTCTCTGTCCTTTCGGGTAGGGGTAGGGGTAAGGCCTGTGTACGTATTATCCTCCCCAAACCCCCACTTTGTGGGACTATACTAGGTAGTTGTTGTTGTTCTTGTATCGACTATGCACCATGGAACTTTTATGGAAAATCGGTCACGACTCTTTTAAAAAAAAAAAGATAAGGTTAAGGTAATGTTTACAACTCTATTTTAGATCCAACAGAAAACAGCTGTAGTGCTGCCAACCCAAATCTAACTATTTACAAACTATAATCAGCACAATCAGGTCGTTTGGTCCTCTGGACAAGATCTGCAGATACTATATAACAAGACTATAAATAGTTTGACTAGTCTCAGGACAATTAAGTGACAAGGTAAGGACGGCTCCATCAGTAAAGATAATGTCGGTTAATTTAAAGGCTTAGGAAAAATCTTCAAATTAAAAAGAAAATGAAAAAAGGACCAATGGTAAGGTTCGCAGGAAATGAATCGTGGAACGTTAAATAGGGAATTTTTTGTTGCAAGCAATCAAATCCTCTTTTTGTCCTTCCAACCAATATGCGGAACAAAATCCCAACTCTATATCCTCTAATCAAACAGCAAGTAAGCATAGGCCAGTTTTGGGACAGATTTTCTTTAAAGCCAAGAGCTGTTTTTAGGTGAAAACAACCAACTTAACTGAGATAGAAGCTCTCCAAACACAATTAGTTTCCCAAAGTGTCCCCTATATCTGGAAAGCCTTTCCAGAAGCATTCCAAAAAGAATGTTCTAGCACCCTCTTAGCAGCTTAATGCATTTTTACCTTTACCAATCGTTGAATCAAGCAACTA
The DNA here is from genome assembly GCA_032618575.1 of Nicotiana noctiflora. Classification (NCBI taxonomy): domain Eukaryota; kingdom Viridiplantae; phylum Streptophyta; class Magnoliopsida; order Solanales; family Solanaceae; genus Nicotiana; species Nicotiana noctiflora. The sequence continues at coordinate 128,728 of JASVEL010009406.1, forward strand.
CGCAACAAATAAAACGATAAGAAAAGAAGATAAATCAAGGTCTAAAGAAAAAAGATCAATATACCTGTTTATTCAGCTGACGTTGTTTAGCTTTCTTCTCTTGCATTATCTTCTGACGCCCCTCATAGAAATCAAAGTCATCTAGAATGCATGTCCTGCTGGAATGTGTCTTGAATATTTTAAGTATTTGAAGACCCAGCTCAGATTTTACCTGCAGCATCGGAAGATGTCAATAATTCAGCCAGAGAAGCATAAATTAGAAATTTGTAGCACAGGGGATGGGACTATCACACACCTCCTGAGTATCTCGGCTGTTGGTTACAGGTTTGTTTTCATTGTTTTCCAGTGTAATGTGCCTCAAAATGTTATTAGGAACATCTTTCACAATATGCCACTTCACTGGAAAGCAACCATTCCACTTGTCCTGCTGCCAATACTCAACAGTTTTATCAAAGTCAACTGGACCAATCATCTCTGCAAGACCAACAAACTGCCCACTTGCATTGACCTGTAAAACACCACAAAGGAAACTAACTAATACTCCCAAAGGTTGCCACTAGATGGACTTGCCTATTTGCAAAGGTGCAAAGATGATACTTACAGAAAACAGCAGAAAAACAGGACATCCCCCAGACTTCTCAGCTTCTCTGTAAGCTGCATCCAGTTTTTTGTTACCATTGGGCGTGCTTGCCCATACACCGTATTTAATGCTTTTGTGAACATCATCCTCGCTGTATGATTTAATGACAAAGAACTTTGCATCTGTGTATGTTTCAGGGAAATCATCTTTGTTGTACTGCTCCCTATCTGGGAAAAGGGGTAGATTATCCTCATCACAGTTGCTTTTTAGTGGAAGACTCTGCCCCTTAACTGCTAAGGATATAGGTTCAGAATCCTTCTGGTCCTTGAAACCCTTTCCCCGGGGTCCTCTGTTCAATTCATTCAACCCATCAGCGCTTTCATTGCTGTTGACAGATAAACCATTACCACGGCCACGAGGTCTATACTTGTGATCAGCAACCAACCAATCACGACCACCAGTCCTAAGATCATAAATACTAGGTGAAAATCCTAAACCACTTCTAAAGGCGTTTCCATATTGGCCATACATCCGATTGTTAGGATACATCTGATTCATATATCCTCCCATTGCAGATGACGCTCTTGGATGCTGCATACCCTGTTGCATAAAAAAATAGAATAAGGCAAGAGAAGAACATATCCAGGTCTACTGAACGCTCCATTGCCCAAATCATAAACACCATCGGAAAAATAAATCGAGTTTAGCCACAAATTGAAAATTTTGGAGAGCAGCATGTTTAGCCACCATAAAACAGGTGGGAAAAAGATGAATAAGTACTGAATATCAAGGACACACAGCAACCAAGTGTTGCAAATGACGAGCACCTTAAGGAATACCTACCACTGAATGTGGAAGAGGACGCAGACTTTGAGTACCTCCAGAAGAGAAATTGCTCCCATGAGGAACTGCTGAAGAGACCCAAGGACTTACTGCATCAACAGATTAGTGATGATAAAAAACATAGAAGCTTCAAGGATATATCTAAGAAACTAATTCCCTGAACCAAATCTCTTCCTTATACTCCGAGAAAAGGATACCTGATGGCATGCCTCCCCAACCATAGGAATCAGAGGATTTAGCAGTAGAATTTTGGTATGTTGGTCTTACAGACTTTGACGTATTGGTTCGATGAGTCACGGTACTCCCTACACGACTCTGATTTGCTTTGGTTGATTCAGCTGGAAATTGCACTTGGTCAGGTGCAACAGAAGGTGAAACCGCTGTCTGGGAAGTGTTGCCTTGGTTGGAAGGGTAAGATCCACTGGTCGACGAAGCGGACTGAAAATAAGACGATGGGTATTGGTACTGCTGAGGGCCATAGAGCTGCCTATCATGTCCAACATGCGAACCCGATGGGGAGTATGTCCCATATGGTGCATAACCATACCCATGCTGATAGTCACCAAACATGCCCTGTTATCAGCCACCAGGCCCGGAGAGAATCAAAAGCTAACCTCAAGTATTAGACTAATAAACAAGATCACAAGAATAATAACAAACAACATGAGGTCAAACAACTTCCAGTTATAGAGAAGGATAAAGGGGATGAAGGATAAAGGGGATGGGGAGATAAGTCTTCAGGACAAGTCACAGATCATGGTACCAACTCTTCTTCGTTAAAAGATCACAAATCACAATGAAATTCTAGAAATGAATTTCAAGGCAAAATTCTATAGATGGAGAATAAACAAATAAAGAAGGAAACATAACTAATTTTTTTTTTTTTAAAAAAGACACTTACTTGAGGCATTTCAACTCCATCGGCGCTTGCAAATCCATCCCACTCATTGCCTGACGATCCATCATAACCTGTATTAAGACCATATCACAGGAGGATGAACAGACAGAAGCTTTATTGATAGAATGAAAAATATACCATCAAAAGGTACACTATGCAACTGACCAAGTAAAAGACCTTCCTGACCTTCATTCCTAATTCTACCTAGATAATTCAGAATTGCCTAGCAGCTTATCCATACTAACCACTGTATATCATGTAATTTAGCTGAATGTCCAATGATGAATCAAAAAAGTGTTTTATCAATTGATAACAACACTCTCTATGCTGTCTGGTGTTTGTTACCTCCATAATAGTATGTTGAAGAAGCGTATGTTGGAGATGTGTATCCGTTTGGGCTGTAAAACATGCTTGGCCCTGTGAAATCCTGATTGAAGGGGCTTGTTGATCTCTCAAATGGCTTGTTCATTCCATTTGCCATGGTGCCAGGTTCAACAGGTGCATATTGAACAGATGAAACCTTTTTATCAAGAAAGAGGGATTGACAGTAAAGGGAGTTAATTTTCAACTCAACCAAGACATCCTTTGTTGTCAAACTTTAATGAAAAAAAAAAGCATAGATGCAAAAATTTTCATCTAGCGGCATGCATTGGAAAGTCAAAATTAATCTCAAGATTTAAAGCAACAACCAGTACCTGCTTTGTTGAGTCACGAGCTTGAAGGGACTTATTCTCGGAATTCAAATGTAAGTCCTGTAGCAAATCTGCTGTTTCTTAAGCAATATGAATTAAGGAGACCAAAAAACATGTCATAAACCCAAGGTACGCCAGACATCTTATTTAAGCATCTCATCCATTTAGAGTTTTGATGCCATAAATTCGTCTAATACATAACTTACATACTATATATATTCCACAACCATGTCAATCGTCATTGATATATACCCCTTCTGTTCCACTATATGGGGACAGTACCTTTTTCTCAATTACTTTTTAAATAGTTTGAATGTTAACTATGAAACCTATAATATTTTTACATAGTTTCTAAGTATGTAAATTTTATTTCAAAATACTTGAAGATTCTATGTCTGCTTATTCCGAATCATGCCATTCCAAAAATCCAAGTAAAATCTTTTAGAAAAATTAAAAATGACCCAATAACAACCCACAAGCAGGGCAGAGGATGGTTCTTCAAGCATATCATTGCACTAATAAAAACAACAATTGTGCAATTAACTCCATATAAGTATCAATTTTTCTTTTTTAATTTCAGCACTCCCCAAACAGACATGAAATTAAGAAACAGAAAGAAAAGATAAAGTAAGAAAATTATAGAAACGATACATATTCGGTAGTCAACCAGGGAGCATAAACCCTAGTAAAAACCACACAAAACAAGTATTAGAGAGAGAGAGAGAGAGAGAGAGAGAGAGAGAGAGAGAGAACGGAAGCGTAATAAAAATAAAAACTTACAATTTAAGCAAACCCCAGATGAGAAAATAATTAAAAGAAATGAATTGAGAGAAAGAAAAGGATACGATCTGAGGAAGGAACAACAGCCGCCATAGGCAAAAGATCGACCAAAACACCTGAGAAGCGAGGCCTAATTATACGATATTTATCAAAATGTGACTTGACTGTGTATACTACCCCAAAATGAAGAAAAGTAGTAGTACTTACTAATACTAAGAGATAAATGAGAGAGAGGGAAGACTTGGGGAAGGGGTTAGTTAGCCGCACAGGAGCCAAGGAGCCAAAAGGAGAAACAGAGACTATTTTGTGTTTCGGTTTCGGCGTTCTCAGACTCAGGCTCAAGAGGGGAAAGTAAAAAATTTCTTCACGTAAACTATTGTGATTCAAATAGCTCCACGGCTCTTTCTCCCAAACCGGAAACTTTTTGCCTTTTTTCCCTTAGTATTACAACAATTAGCTTAATACTTTTCAATTTTATAGCCCATATTTTAATTTATAATTAACTAACCCAAAAATAATATAATAAGATTCATTATCCAACTTTAATAAGTTCTCAAATTACTATTTAACTTTTTAAAAAGATTCGTCAAACTTCTAAATTAATTTTCGAATACTAATTATAACTCAAATATTAATTTAACAAACCAAATTCATTTGGATGGTGAAAATTAGATTTTTACCAAGCTTAAATATGTGGGTTTAAATTTTGAATTTGATTTTGTGAGAAATTTAGAGTGGGTGTCATTTAGACTTGTTAGAAATAATATAAGAAGGTTGTATATAAAATTTGAAGTCATTTAATAAAGATTTGGACTGGTTTAGAACAAAAATTACAACTGAAAATCGTGAAAGAAGTTTGTTTAGAGGCGCTTGTATAAAGGTGTACAAAAGTGTATAATAGTATATAATGTGTGTTTATACACTCATATAAACTATTATACAAGATTATACATAATTATACAAAAAACTGACTTCGTCTTCTTCCTTGCGTTTTTAAGTTTAACTTAAGTCTTGCCCAAATCTACTCCAAGTCACTTCAAATTTAAATTTTGAACTCCTTTTGATATTCTTAATCAATTGGAACAACATCCAATCCAAACAACTAACAAATTCAAAAAAATAATAATTTCAAAACCAAATCTTTGAATGGTCTTCAATGGTGGACTTCTACTCTTCAATTTTCTTACACGGCCCCTTGAATCATATGTAGAAGATGTAAGAAAAAGAGAGAGAAAGCAATGGTTGTGAGAACAAAGAATTAACTCCATAGCTTTTAGAAACAATGGTTGTAAGAACACAAATTTTAAATTTGCAAGTTCTTTCAAAATATGTACAATATGGGCTAAGTGTGGTAAAACTTAAAAATATGGGTCATTTTTTGTTATGGTATAAAGTCATGTGTATTTTCTTGTAATTCTTTCCATTTTTTATTATTTGGATGTTATATATAGTTGTTTGACTCAAAAGATATTAGATTTCTGTGAACAAATCAATAAAAGATGATGAAAGAGGAAATCTTAGTCAAATATAATAAACTCCAGATTAATAAGTTAATTGGAAAACAATACATAAGATGAGATAGAGGTAACCAATCCTATTGAAACTTTCCATTGCTGCTCTCGTTAATCAATGAAGGAGAACATTTTACATATTTTCTTGGAGATTGCTTTGTTCCTTCTCTCACTTATAAAGGTTACATAGGAGAGAAAATGGAGAGAGAGAGATCAAAATCCGCCCCCTTATTCTAGGTTTTACCCTGCTATATATAGTCATGGACCCTTTGTTGTGTCCTTGGTCTAACGTTTTTTCACACTACATTTGCCTTGGTCGTCTCGTGAATGTTGTTTCTTCTTACTTCGACGGATAACATGAGGGTGGGATATGGAATAGACCATGTTGTTTTCCGTTGCCTTGCCGCTTGAACGGGATATCGGTCAGCTTGACCGTGGTGGTCAAATTTTGACCAATATAGTTAGTCCCACCGTCTGTCGGGCCCGACAGACGGATTATGATTGCTATCAATCTGAGAGAGATCTGACTACTCACCCCTTGGTTATGCTTCTTAGATTCAAATGAGATGACAACGCTCTTTCGATATCCTTGGACTATTACGACTATTTCAGAACTGAAACGTCGTTTGGATTAAAATGTTATTTCGTGGTTGCCGCCATTATGACACACGCTCCTAGGGAACCGAAATATTTCGTGCGCCATCAGGTTCGATTGGTGACTCTTGGGTTTTGTGCTTGGGGGATTTATGTCTCTTATAAATAAGAGGAACACATCATTTGATTAACACACTTCATTGCCCTTTGCTTAAAAGGATTCTGCGAATATACTTTCTTCATCATACTTCGAATTTTTACTTGCCCCCAATTAACTTTAAACTTTCGTCCTTCCTTTTCATTGTCTTTTTTCTTCACCAAATTGGCACAATGACTGGTGAATATCCTCATGGTGAGGAACAAGAAGTGTCATCCAAGAAGCGGTGAGTGGAGTTTGAGATAACACCCCCAACTGTGATACATCTGGACGAATTTCCCTTGACGGGATCTGTCACACCTCCTTTTTCCGCTATCCGCGAGGGCGCGAGATATAAAAGAGAGTTTTTCCAATTAAAGGACAACCAAAACGGGATTCATTTATTGAGAGATTCGGAGTCGCCACTTGGGAGATTTATGGTGTCCCAAGTCACCGGTTTGAAACCGGAATTGAGGAAAGGTTTGACTCTATTTAACAGTCCGCGAACCAGAAATTCGGATAAGGAATTCTGTTAACCCGGGAGAAGGTGTTAGGCATTCCCGAATTCCGTGGTTCTAGCACGGTCGCTTAACTGTCATATTCGGCTTATTTATCTGATTTTTTACAGTTATATACTTAATGCAAATTAATATCCCTTTACCGCTTTTATTATTATTATTATTTACGAAAGAGAATGTTGCCTAAAAATATGTTTCGAATCACGTCACATGAAATGCACCCGGATCCTCGACACATTCTTATTCAACATTTTGGGATTTGGATTTGGGCCGCATGAAATGCACACCCGTATTTAAGAAGGTAAAATTAAATATCGCGCCTAAAGGTGCGCCTCCCCGGATGTTGACAACCTAGCATGCTCCTAAGAGACAAAGTAATAAAAATTAAGTAAATAAAACTAAAGAAAAATATAAAAAAAATCACGCCCATCCTTCCCTTTTAGCCTCTCCAACAGTTAAATCCCATTTGCACGTTAATAGTCTAATCTAATAGTCAACCCACTGTCCCACAATCTAATACCTTGTGTTTTTCTCAATTAACTCAAAACTAACATTAAATTATCATCCCTAAGACTTAAAGAAATAAACAGTAACATGAATAATTACAAACAAAACTACTACTAAGCTAAACATTCCTTTTAATTAAACACGTGCATATGCATTAACTTTAAAGAAAGAAAAATGGCAAATCAACAAGTAACAATACCAAGCAGTAAATAGTGAGCTGAAACATGAATATAACAAATTGACCCACGGCATAAAACAGACTAAATTAGCTAAGAATACATAATGAAATGGAAGCTAATCCAAAGAGCATCAACCGAACAAAAAATCATTCAGTAAACTCGCAAAGAGGAATGAAGGTAAAATAAGTATAAGAATAGACCTTTGCGCGATAAGCTTTCTTTATATTTGGAAATCAATTATGAACAAAGTGTCAAACGAACATGAGACGATCATTGATCTCCGCCGGTAACTCGAACGAAGCCTCCGCCAGAAACTCGAACGAAACTGAACAAACCCGACGAACTCAACGAACTCGACTCAATCCAACCTTTTCGTTTTTGAATTCAAATCTGGACATTTTTTCTTTGGTCGACGAAGAAGATGGGGTGTTGTTGGTTCACTGATGGGTTTATTTTGTCTGAAGATGGAAGATGAATTGGTAAGGGTTGGTGGTTGACGATTTAGAGATGGCAACGGACAAAGCAGCAGCAACAACGCTGTTGGCTGGTGGTCGCCGATGGCTGGACGAATGAAAGGAGATGAGGAGGAAGGGCTGGCGGGTGGTTTTGGCAGTCGACGGAGGATATGGGTTTGGGGTCTTCGCATTTTTTTTTTGGTTCTCTCCCGGAGAAGATGATCTCCAGTAGTATCTCCCTTTGTATTGTATCTGTGTATTGTGTTTTCCTTTTCAAAATGAAGAAACGAAAATGAACAATCCCTTTCTATGTCTTCTTCTCCTGTTCTTTTGTTTTCTTTCTTATTTTTACCTCTCTTTTTTTTCTTTTCAATTTTCTCTCTTCTTTCGTTTTCAAAATCCCCATCCCCCGTCCCCTTTTTTTTCTTTTTAACGTGATTAGTCTTCTTTTAAAAAAAAAATTCCAAGACCCCCATTATCTATTGTCCCCCCTCCTTTTTTGCTTTTTGTTTTTTTTTTAAATTAGTCCCATGTTTATTTTTTTGTCTTTTTCTTTTGTTTTTACTTTCTTTTAGTCATTTTCTAATTATTCTCATCCCCCATTATCTATTGTCCCCATAGTGTGTGCATGTGTGTATGGGTAGTTTTGTCCGTGTTCCCCGTGTGGTGGACTCGAATTATTACGGGCTAGGTCCGAAAATTATAAAACCAGGTAGTTTGAACCCGAATATTATTCTTTGCCCGGAACCGAGAATGAGAACACAACGTTATTAATTAATCCTACGTGAGCAAAAATAACTATAAGACTAATAATTAAAACAAAAATTATTTTTTTATATTTTTTCAAAATTAAAGTAACTTGCAAAATGTTAATGAAACTATTTTTTATTATTTTCGTTTTTATAAAAAGATAAAAATATAAAGTACTATTTTTGTATTTTTCAAGTTTAAAAATGACTACGAAACATTAATAAAACTATATTTTTGTTATTTTTCATTTTAAGGTAAAAATAAAGTAAAAGAGTCAAAATTAGCTAAGATAGCTATATTAGGCCTAAACTAAATATTTTAGCTAAAAATATAAAAAACATCTCGGGTAGGGTCAAAAATCACGCGTCAACAGTGCCTTATTATTGATTATGCATGAAAGAGTTTTCAGACAAAGAACGACTAGACAAGTGTTTTGACCCGACCCTTATTCGGAGAGACTAAACTAAAAAGAAGAGGATGTGACCGAGCCCTTGTATCTGAGCTGCCTACATATCCTTGGCTATAAAGGAATCAGGCCACGTGTAGTTCAGAAGTGAGTAAGAATATGGAGTAACCGAGGTGGAGAGCCAGTCGAGGTGTCGTTCCGTCGAGGTTCCGTTCCATCGAAGTTCCGGTCCGTGGTCCTGCTATTACATCAAAAATCAAAACATGAGAAAGACTAACTAAGCCTATCAGCTACTAGTTACAAAATTCCTATCTATAAGTCTTCTGAAGCTTGATCTTGAGTATTGGTTGGTGGTTCATGCGGACTCTAAATTTGAACCTTGATACTTGCTAGTTGTAGGTGCTGCTTTTCGAATCAAGACCAGGTATACAGTGCTTGTGACCTCGGCCATGTCTTGAGCATGCCACATCTTTCATCAACTTCTGCATTTTGGATTGGCTTCTTGCCTCTTTTTTTCTTTTTGTTTATTGTGACTAAACTTCTGTTGATCCCCTCGGACTGTTGACTCGCATTCTGGTTGCAAACTTCTTTTGTTGCTATCTTGCATTGCACTCCGAAGTGAATTCCCTTACTTGTGATCTTCGAGCTATTCTCCTTCGAAGTCTGAATCTATCTTTTCTGATCCTTGTTGCCTTCCTTCTGATTCATGCTGGGGATTTCCGTTACACTCTGTCGCTTTCCTTAAACAACTTCAAAATAAATCGCCACTCCATTCTTCAGGCGGGCTCCCTGACTTCAACTACAATTTCAAAATTAAATTGCCACTCCATTCTTCAAGCGGGCTCCCTGACTTCCACTACAACTTCAAAATAAATCGCCACTCCATTCTTCAGGCGGGCTCCCTGACTTCAACTACAACTTCAAAACTAAATCGCCACTCCATTCTTCAGGCGGGCACCCTGACTTCAACTACGACTTCCACACTAAATTGCCACTCCATTCTTCAGGCGGGCTCCCTGACTTCAACTACAACTTCAAAACTAAATCGCCACTCCATTCTTCAGGCGGGCATCCTGACTTCAACTACGACTTCCACACTAAATTGCCACTCCATTCTCCAGGCGGGCTCCCTGACTTCAACTACAACTTCAAAACTAAATCGCCACTCCATTCTTCAGGCGGGCATCCTAACTTTAACTACGACTTCCACACTAAATTGCCACTCCATTCTCCAGGCGGGCTCCCTGACTTCAACTACAACTTCAAAACTAAATCGCCACTCCATTCTTCGGGCGGGCTCCCTGACTTCAACTATAACTTTCAAACTAAATCGCCACTCCATTCTTCAGGCGGGCTCCCTAACTTCAACCACAACTTCAAAACTAAATCGCCACTCCATTCTTCAGGCGGGCATCCTGACTTCAACTACGACTTCCACACTAAATTGCCACTCCATTCTCCAGGCGGGCTTCCTGACTTCAACTACAACTTTAAAACTAAATCGCCACTCCATTCTTCAGGCGGGCTCCCTGACTTCAACTACAACTTCAAAACTAAATCGCCACTCCATTCTTCAGGCGGGCTCCCTGACTTCAACTATAACTTTCAAACTAAATCGCCACTCCATTCTTCAGGCGGGCTCCCTGACTTCAACCACAACTTCAAAACTAAATCGCCACTCCATTCTTCAGGCGGGCATCCTGACTTCAACTACGACTTCCACACTAAATTGCCACTCCATTCTCCAGGCGGGCTCCCTGACTTCAACTACAACTTCAAAACTAAATTGCCACTCCATTCTTCAGGCGGGCTCCCTGATTTCAACTACAACTCAAAACTAAATCGCCGCTCCATTCTTCATGCGGGCTCCCTGACTTCAACTGCAACTTCAAAACTAAATCGCCACTCCATTCTTCAGGCGGGCTCCCTAACTTCAACTACAACTCACTAACTCCATCCCATCCATATCGCCTTCCTTTGCTTCCTGTACCATTTTCTTCTTCCTCCATTGTCTCTTGGGCCACCTTTTCTTCTGAATTACCTTATTTTGGAATTGTTTTCCTCCTGGGTCGTATTATTTTCCTTGGACTGCTGGGGATATCTTTGGGACTGTTTACTTACCTGTTAGGGATAATGCTGCTAGGGAAGTCTTCTTTAATTTCTCTTTTCTACTTCCTTCAACCTTTATTCTCTCCCGGGCTCGTTGGGGATTGAAATGTCATTGACCGAGGATTACTCTGGCGGGGAATCCCTTTTCCTTTTTCCTCTTTCCAAACCTCCTTCGGGACTCGCGCTTTGCTTCCTTGAAAAACTTATGGGATATAATGCTGCCAGAGAAATCTCGAAATCAGTGTTTTATTTTTTCCGAGAACTGCTGGGGATGATACCGGCTTCTTGCCTTTCTGCACGCAAGCTTCCTCATTTTGTCCTGTCTGCTGGGGGTATAATTTCCTCTATCACAACTTGTAGTTTTCTTTCTTTCAAAGCTGCTGGGGATAATTGGGTTCAAAGATCATTTCCTTGCGTTATATGGCTTCTTTCCCCAACCGGGTATTTGGTTACGAGAAAATTTTCGCAACGGGAGAAAATTTCCTGCCCCAGTTTGAGAATCTTCTTCGTGGCATGCTTTTCTGCCAACAACCCCTCTTTTTCCTGTTTCAAATCAAAGAAAAATTGGTTAGTTTTAAAATGTGGTGGCTGGTTGTGGTGCTCCCGCTGGGGATGGTTCTCCTCCTCTTTCCCTGCTCTGCGTTTCATTGTCAGACCCTGCTGGGGATGTTATTATTTGATGATATTCATGCTGGGGATAGCTTTCTCCTTTCTTGCTTCCCCGCCTTCCTTGACGACTCTTTATTCGTGAACCTTTCCACGTGGTTTTCCAATGACCACCCCGATTCCTATGATAATGACCCTTCGTGAAGACCTTGCATGTTTTACTGGTGAACCATTTTCTATGTTCACCCTTGTCACTGAAAATAGCTTTCTGCTGGGGATATCTCTCCTTCTTTTGCGGCATACCTAAGGACTGGGCATTTCCCAACCTTTGAGTCTCATTAACCTTCCTTGAGGTCATTAACCTTCCTTGAGATATCCTTATTGACACCAATCCCTCCCTTTGTCATTTTCCTATTGCTGGGGAATATCCCTCTAGACACTGGCCTTGCGCTTGATCCTTCCTGACTTATAGCACTTGGGTGTACCAATCAAAATCCCGTCTTGCATAATTGGAAAGCTGATGGAAAATTTCGCAGTCATTTCTTGCAAACAGACTCTATTGGGGAATTTTGATGAATGGAGAAAGATAAAAGGAAACAGAATAAAAGACAATGACTCTCTAAGAAAAATTATAAAATAAACATATCAAACGTGGATACCAACTCTAATGGACATGACGTGCACATATAGCCTATCCTCCGTCGTTAAACCGCCTTTTGTAATCTTCTCCTGGGACTTTCCTATCTCGTTTCCAATCTTCGTTCGACTTGTAGTGCCCGAGGGGTTTTCACTACCAAGCCTCTCTCATTTCGGTTTTTCTCTCAGCTTTCATCGCCTTATGGTGCCTGTGAAGGTTTTCACCTCTAAGACTCTCTCATTTGTGTTACTTTTCCGCTGGGGATTGGTGGTGTTACTGCTAAGACTCTCCTATTTTCTGCTGGAGGTCGGAGTCTTTCTGCCGGGAATCAGAGTGTTATGTCCCGATGAAACTTCTCTCATTTGCCTAACTCAGCCTCTTTTGAAAATTGGTCAGAAGGTCTTTCTTTGGACCGTAATGTGGGTTGGGACAGGGCTAGAAAGAAAAGGGTATTAAAGGCTCAAAATAAAACAAATTGGGTTCAAAATTACAACCTTCGGAATCCTATATTTTCCTTACATAAACACATTTTTTTACTGCCCCTGTTTTCTAGCTTGGGGATTTTTTTGGTTTTTATTTACACTATGACCGAGCTGTGAAGCGCCTACGTATCCTCTTTGAGGAATCAGGTCAAACGTAGTTCCCAATTCCTCTTTTTCAAGTTTCTTTTTTTTCACACATTTTTCTTTTTCTTTTCTTTATCTATTTTTGTTGTTTTCCTTTTCTTTATTTTTTTTCTTTATCCCTTTCTTCTCTTGCCTTTCAAACTTGTATTTCTAGTCTTTGCAACTAATTTCGAATGAGGGGTATGAAAGAATTTAAAATAAGGCTCAAAGGGTTGACGATGGGTAAAGTGTTTGGATAGCAGAACAAAATGCCTTCGTCATTCCAATCTTCAAAACATGCCAAGCGTAAACAACACAATTAATATTCGTCATATCTTTAAAGCATTGTTGGGCAACACTCTCATTTTCATTATTATGAACGACCCGCCAGCTTGCCTTTAACGGTTTCCTTTTACTTGCCCCAGTTTCCCATGACTCGGGCTTCGAATAATCTCAAACCGTTCTTATTTAATTTAAATATCTCGATCACCTCCCAACGGTTTTAACTTTTAAGATCAGGCCAGAACTATGCACGCACGTCATGTCACTAGAGCTAGCAGAAAAAGAACTATAGGAAGGAGAGGACTAAATAACAGAAAATGTCTAGAAATAATATAAAAATAGGTCATTGCATTAACCGATAAAACAACGACTCGAACAACCAAAAAACAAAACTGGGTTACAACCCTTAGAATGAACCTAGGCCCCTTTAGATGAGACACTATGATCAAAAGAAAAATACAAGGATAAAATGTTTGAGCCACAAGACAACATCCGGATTACCATTCTGAAATAACCCGAACAAATAGAAATGACAACAAAATAAGCCACCACAAATGACTCTCCAATTGATAAGCCTGACATTTAGCCACGAATTTGATTATCAGAACCACTATGGCCTTCTCTCATTTCAGTCGGCAAATTCCCGAGTGGATTCTCATATTCCGTGTCACCAGGCATCACCGCCAGAAAGTGTGTATCATCAGGTGCAGGTAACGGATTCAGTGCGATATTCTGGATGTCACTGTTATGAATCACAATCAATCTTTCTTGGATCATCCTTTCTATTTCCCTTTTCAAATCCCGATAACTTTCCATGTTGGGCCCCTGGGCATTGGAATGGTATTCACACCTTTTAGATGGGTCAAAGCTCCTTGCGCGTGGGTCCACATGATTTGGAGGGACGGGTGCAATCATGTCCTGTTGCTTTAACTTCTCAAATAAGCTTGCATAGGAAACTCCTATTGGTGTGAAATTACCCTTCAACTTCGGTTCCCTTCTATACCCTTGGTTTGGAAGTGGGTTATAAGGTATTTGGAATTTCCTCCTGTACCATCTTTCGGGGATCTTGCGTTGTCCGCTTGTCACAGACCAACCACCTTCCACTTACTTTACAATTCAAGACAAAACATGTTAGAATGGACTCAGCCAGTCCTTATCAATTTTTTTTTTAATATATCTACATATACAGTTGTGGTCGAATCTTATGGAGATTGCCTACGTATCATGACCCCGCATAAATCAGACCGAGCGTAGTTCTTGCAAATTAATGCAAGAAATAAAGAGATGTTTATTTGATTTTTTTTTTGAAGAAAAATTGTAAAAGCCGACTCCAAAAAGATAAACATGAAAAAAAAATTTCCTCCTGTGGCTCATGGGGGCATCATTCGGCATCACCATAAGCCAACACAAGACTGAGAAGTTTCTAAAGTCAATTGACCATTTTTACAAAATTGGCCATGTAATGACTTATTTGACAAAGCGGCTATTTTTGCAAAATTTTATTTAAGAGACTACAAATTCAAAATTTTTCATCTTAGGGCCCATGGGGCATCGTTCAGCACCGACACAGGCCAACACAAGACTGAGAAAGTTTAAATGCCAAATGTGGCCATTTCAGCAAAACCATATGTTTTTTTTTTTTGGAAAGTTGAGTGATGACTCAAACTTAATTTTGCGGATACGGCCTTTCAATATTTCCACGAGGGAATATTTGAAGGCTGTGCCCAAAAATTATTTACAAAGACTCAAAGTGGCTATTCTCGCAAAAATAGCCTTCTGGCGTCCTTTTGGGGAACATTCGGCTTATTTTAAACAAGAATAGCGTCACCCGATTTATTTATAATAAAATCAAAAATTTGACACATTTTTTTGGTTATTTCTGCAAAAGGGGTGTGAACCCGAACTTGATTTTGCGGCTATAGCCTTGCAACATTTCCACAAGGAATATTTCATGGCTATGCTCGTAAATTATCTAAAATGACTCCAGGCGGCTATTTTTGCAAAAATAGCCTTCCGGCGTCCTTTCGGAACGGCATCACTTTGATTTTATTGACGAAATTAAACACACATTTATTTGATTTTTTTTTAAAAAAGGGTGGTATCCCAAACTTTATTTTGAGGCTACGGCCTTTCAACATTTCCACATGGAATATTTCAAGGCTATTATTCAAAAAGAAAAAGAGAAGACTTCAAAGTGGCCATTTTTGCAAAAACAGCCTTCCGGTGTCCTTTCGGAACATTCGGCTATTTTCAAAACAGCGTTACTTTGATTTTATTGAAAACTAAAACTTCGACATATTTTTTTTTAATTTTTTGAAGGGGTGGTTGGACCCGATGAGGGTTGCCTACGTATCCCACCTAATGGGGAGAATCAAACCAGCATAGTTCGGTCAAATAAACTACATCTGTAAAGAAAACAAACTATTTATTATTTTTTCACACATTTTTTTTAAGTTTAAAACAAAATTTTTTAAAAAACAAACTATTTTGAAATCACATATTTTTTATCTTACAACAAACGTTTTTTTTTCTTTTTAAGTAAAAAAACAAACTATTTTGAAACTATTTTTTTTATTTTGATCACACATTTTTTATTTTACAACAAACGTTTTTTTTTCTTTTTAAGTAAAAAAAACAAACTATTTTGAAATTATTTTTTTTTTCATTTTCTCAATATAAAAAAAAACGGTTAGCCTGCAAGTCTGAAGCAAATATATGCGTAAAACAAACAGGATGCAGCAGGATGGTCTTTTCATTTCAGGTCACCTGTCCTAGACGGACCCAACCCCTGTGTTGAGTCCCCTAAGTCAAATGCAACATGATGCAAATAAACGTTCCTACTAGGGATCGGGCATGAAGCTTTGTTATTCTAGGTTTAAAAACCTGGGTTTATTGTTCTAGACATGACTTACCCGAGCGGACAACTCGAGCCGAGGAGGAGGCAGCAACCCGGGAATACAGAAGCTTCACCGGTTTTGCAACTTATCCAAACCTCGTTCTAAAGTGGGAATTAGACACTATACAGAAAAGAAGTCACACGAAGTGCACCCTTCTTCATGATTTAGAAGACTCGGAGAGGAGATTGGTTTCGGCACAATTTATATGTACAATTCACAAAATATCAAAGCGGTAAAAGCAACATTTAGCACATTAAATACAAACATATAATAAAATCAGATAATAATAAGCCAAATACAACAATTATTCCAAGCTCGAATTCTTAAACCCTGAACCAGCGGTTCTGGGTTTGCATCCCCAGCGGAGTCGCCAGAGCTGTCACACCTCCTTTTTCCACTACCCGCGAGGGCGCGAGATATAAAAGAGAGTTTTTCCAATTAAAGGACAACCAAAACGGGATTCATTTATTGAGAGATTCGGAGTCGCCACTTGGGAGATTTATGGTGTCCCAAGTCACAGGTTTGAAACCCGAATTGAGGAAAGGTTTGACTCTATTTAACGGTCCGCGAACCAGAAATCCGGATAAGGAATTCTGTTAACCCGGGAGAAGGTGTTAGGCATTCCCGAATTTCGTGGTTCTAGCACGGTCGCTTAACTGTCATATTCGGCTTATTTATCTGATTTTTACAGTTATATACTTAATGCAAATTAATATCCCTTTACCGTTTTTATTATTATTATTATTTACGAAAGAGAATGTTGCCTAAAAATATGTTTCGAATCACGTCACATGAAATGCACCCGGATCCTCGACACATTCTTATTCAACATTTTGGGATTTGGATTTGGGCCGCATGAAATGCACACCCGTATTTAAGAAGGTAAAATTAAATATCGCGCCTAAAGGTGCGCCTCCCCGGATGTTGACAACCTAGCATGCTCCTAGGAGACAAAGTAATAAAAATTAAGTAAATAAAACTAAAGAAAAATATAAAAAAAATCACGCCCATCCTTCCCTTTTAGCCTCTCCAACAGTTAAATCCCATTTGCACGTTAATGGTCTAATCTAATAGTCAACCCACTGTCCCACAATCTATTACCTTGTGTTTTTCTCAATTAACTCAAAACTAACATTAAATTATCATCCCTAAGACTTAAAGAAATAAACAGTAACATGAATAATTACAAACAAAACTACTACCAAGCTAAACATTCCTTTTAATTAAACACGTGCATATGCATTAACTTTAAAGAAAGAAAAATGGCAAATCAACAAGTAACAATACCAAGCAGTAAATAGTGAGCTGAAACATGAATATAACAAATTGACCCACGGCATAAAACAGACTAAATTAGCTAAGAATACATAATGAAATGGAAGCTAATCCAAAGAGCATCAACCGAACAAAAAATCATTCAGTAAAATCGCAAAGAGGAATGAAGGTAAAATAAGTATAAGAATAGACCTTTGCGCGATAAGCTTTCTTTATATTTGGAAATCAATTATGAACAAAGTGTCAAACGAACATGAGACGATCATTGATCTCCGCCGGTAACTCGAACGAAGCCTCCGCCAGAAACTCGAACGAAACTGAACAAACCCGACGAACTCAACGAACTCGACTCAATCCAACCTTTTCGTTTTTGAATTCAAATCTGGACATTTTTTCTTTGGTCGACGAAGAAGATGGGGTGTTGTTTGTTCACTGATAGGTTTATTTTGTCTGAAGATGGAAGATGAATTGGTAAGGGTTGGTGGTTGACGATTTAGAGATGGCAACGGACAAAGCAGCAGCAACAACGCTGCTGGCTGGTGGTCGCCGATGGCTGGACGAATGGAAGGAGATGAGGAGGAAGGGCTGGCGGGTGGTTTTGGCAGTCGACGGAGGATATGGGTTTGGGGTCTTCGCATTTTTTTTGGTTCTCTCCCGGAGAAGATGATCTCCAGTAGTATCTCCCTTTGTATTGTATTTGTGTATTGTGTTTTATTTTTCAAAATGAAGAAACGAAAATGAACAGTCCCTTTCTATGTCTTCTTCTCCTGTTCTTTTGTTTTCTTTCTTATTTTTACCTCTCTTTTTTTTCTTTTCAATTTTCTCTCTTCTTTCGTTTTCAAAATCCCCATCGCCCGTCCCCTTTTTTTTCTTTTTAACGTGATTAGTCTTCTTTAAAAAAAAAAATCCCAAGACCCCCATTATCTATTGTCCCCCCTCCTTTTTTGCTTTTTGTTTTTTTTTTTAAAAATTAGTCCCATGTTTATTTTTTTGTCTTTTTCTTTTGTTTTTACTTTCTTTTTGTCATTTTCTAATTATTCCCATCCCCCATTATCTATTGTCCCCATAGTGTGTGCATGTGTGTATGGGTAGTTTTGTCCGTGTTCCCCATGTGGTGGACTCGAATTATTACGGGCTAGGTCCGAAAATTATAAAACCAGGTAGTTTGAACCCGAATATTATTCTTTGCCCGGAACCGAGAATGAGAACACAACGTTATTAATTAATCCTACGTGAGCAAAAATAACTATAAGACTAATAATTAAAACAAAAATTACTTTTTTATATTTTTTCAAAATTAAAGTAACTACAAAATGTTAATGAAACTATTTTTTATTATTTTCGTTTTTATAAAAAGATAAAAATATAAAGTACTATTTTTGTATTTTTCAAGTTTAAAAATGACTACGAAACATTAATAAAACTATATTTTTGTTATTTTTTATTTTAAGGTAAAAATAAAGTAAAAGAGTCAAAATTAGCTAAGATAGCTATATTAGGCCTAAACTAAATATTTTAGCTAAAAATATAAAAAACATCTCGGGTAGGGTCAAAAATCACGCGTCAACAGGATCTAGGGCGGGGGTTGATACCACTCCCCTCGTAGAGGCAGATCCAGGCATCGTATCTGCCCCGTTGAAGATTCCTGCCATTTTCGTCGATCAACAACTTACCGTGATGGGAGAACTAGATTTTTTAGGTAGCCGTTATGGTTTCGGACATTCCCTCATCCTTCGTACATGGTCGTTCTTCCTCCTCAGCGGTTGGAAGAGGAAATGGCATTGTGGTCGATGACTATGAATCTGAGTCAAACCTTGATCCTGATGATGTTAGGATGTTTGAAGAGGGTCTTACCCACTTAGTGGTTTATGCGGGAGGCCCGACCCGTGTTCTTCAATCCCATAGGATATTAATACTTTGATGGAAAATGAAAATCTAGTGCTACAATTTGACATTTTATGTTCTGCTACCGAGAATGCGGCTCTTCAGGACGTTCTCGATGAAGACTTGATGAATGAGGTGACCACTATGGGCTTGAGAGTACGTTTTGCCTTTTCTTTTACATTTCTCTTGTTTTTCTTAGTGATATGGATTTATCCCATCTTCTCATTTTTCAGGCGTACATGGTGGAAATGGAGATTATTCGCAAGAACCGACATTCGGGCCAAGATTTTCTTGAAGATGTTGGAGAAGTATCAACGCTATCACAACAAGTCTTGTGAGATGCACGAGCGACTGAAGGCAACCCTGGTGATCAGTCTCTTGGTTAGGAGTTGGAGAAGAGGGATCAAGAATTGATACGGGCTATTCATAGCAAGAGTGCACTCGAAGGAGTAACGTCCTGCTAAGGACGAAGAGCCGATTTAGGAAAAGGGGTTGCTACAGAGTCTGAGTATTCTCAGGGGAAGCTGAGGTCGATACAGTCCGAGATGGAATCTGATCAAGGTTTAGGCGATGAGTGCTGAGTGGATGGGCAAATTAGGTGAGTTGGAAAGAAAGGTTGCCGGGTTAGAGAGCATCGAGAGTTCCTGGTCCTCGGCTTTGGCAGGGCCAACGGCCCTAGAGAACACTATTCGCGTCCTCCAATCCGAGCAAGAATCAAAAAGGGTGACGGCCACACTAACGGAGGCGAGGCTTAAAGAGTGTATCAATGAGATCGACCGGGAAACATCAGTTTTGGGAGATCGTATCGAAGCTCTGGATGCTAAAAAAAAGCAATTGTTGGCTCAAATCGAGTCTTCCTCCACCGTTTTTCCCCACCAATTACACGATCTTTGGGTTCATATCGAAGCCCACCGTGATATATACAAGATTTTGTGGGAGGCGGTCAATGTGATCGAGGCTGCATATGAAGAAGCGCGAGTGAAGGCGCATGAGGCTTGCGTCAATTGTGGGTATGAATCAGCAATGCTAGAAGCTAATGAGTGCGCGGATGCCGAGGGAAATTTCCTGGAGAGGATGGTGAAGAGGGCGACGATGATGACGCTGAGTAAAAAAATAGTTGTCATTGTCTGTTTTCTGTTTTCCTTCCTTTTTTTCGTGTGTTGTCGTTGTCCCCCCACCTCCCTTTTAGACTATAGACTCTAGTTGTATGTAATCTGCGACTGTTTGCATAGTGACTTTATATAAGGAGGAATTTTTCATTGTTGTATATCTTGTACTTTTATCTGTTTTTGCTTTTCATGACTTTGGTGTGAAGTAGATTCTCGGATGACAAGTCCCCTAACTCTTTGGGACTTCAGTGCCATTCAGGTGGAATTGGATCTTGATGACGGATTTCCTATCGTAGTCCGAATGCTAGTGAACTTTCCTTCTCCTTTTACTTTTGAAATGACCTTAGCAGTGTGTGCGTTACTTTGGGGCTTATAATGAAGCGTTATCCTATTGCAAGTCCCGGTCCTTCCTTCCCTTTCTATTTTTTCACGGCCCTTGGCTTTAGGAATATTTTGAACTTTCTCCTTGACGATGGCTTTTGGACTAGAGGGCGTGATTTTGAACCTTTGTCAAAATATTAATCTGTTGTTTGTCTAATCTTAGGTCGGACTCTTCTTTTTTGGCGAAGGCCCTTAGCCTTAAAGGATGTTATTTCGAACTTGTCAAAATATTACCCTGTTGTTCGTTCGATCTTAGGTCGGAATCTTCTTTTTTGGTTAAGGCCCTTGGCCTTAAAGGCCGTTATTTCGAACTTGTCGAAATATTACCCTATCGTTCGTACGATCTTACGTTGGACTCTTCTTTTTTGGTGAAGGTACTTGGCCTTAAAGGGTGTTATTTCGAACTTGTCAAAATATTAAATTATCGTTTGTCTAATCGAGGTCAGACTCTTCTTTTTTGGCGAAGGCCTTTGGCCTTAAAGGGTGTTATTTCTAACTTATTAAAATATTAACCTGTCGTTTGTCTGATTCAGGTCAGACTCTTCTTTTTTGGCGAAAGCACTTGGCCTTAAAGGGTGTTATTTCGAACTTATCAAAATATTAACCTGTCGTTTGTCCGATCAAGGTCGGACACTTCTTTTTTGGTGAAGGCCCTTGGCCTTAAAGGCGAAAATATTACCCTGCCATTCGTCCGATCTTAGGTCGGAATCTTATTTTTTGGTGAAGTCCCTTGGTTTTAAAGAGTGTTATTTCGAACTTGTCGAAATATTACCCTGTCATTCGTACGATCTTATGTTGGACTCTTCTTTTTTGGCGAAGGTCCTTGGTCTCACCCTAAAATTAATTCGGCAACTTTGCTTCTGAAAGCAAACATCTGACTCTTTACATCAAGGTCATGTTCATCCTTTCTACTAAACCATTAAGCTGAGTCTTAGGAGGAGTCTATGGTGTGCTCGCAATATTCGTCAAATGGTTCACAATATTCACCACCATTATCAGTACGAATACACTTCAACTTCTTTCCAGTTTCTATTTCAACTGAAGCCTGAAACTGCTTAAAGACACCCAACACTTGGTCTTTAGTCTTCAAGATGTAGGCCCAAAGTTTTCTTGAGCACTCATCAATAAAGGTAGCAAAATAAAGTGCACTACCTAAAGTCCTTGTCTTTATTGGACCACATAAATCTGAATGCACCAACTCAAGCAACTCTATCATTCTTGAAGAAGGATGAGACCAGAAAGAAACTCTTTTTTGTTTTCCAGCCAAGCAGTGCTCACATTTTTCTAATTTTGCACTTTCAAAATTTGACAGCAATTTCTTCTTGGCCAAAACATTTAGTCCTTTCTCGCTAATATGGCTATGCCTCTTATGCCATAACATTGAAGAGTTATTGCTCTCAACAACATTCACCATATCAACACAAGTAAATGTCGTAGTCCAATATAGACCATGACGCTAATCCCCATGAGCCACAATTATGGAAACCTTAGTGAGCTTACACTTTCCAGCACCATTGGTACTGATATATCCCCATCATCCAAAACATCAACAGAGATCAAGTGCAAACGAACATCATGTGCATGCTTTACATTGTTTAAAACTAGTTCCAATACTAGTTTTGAAACAAATCGTTCCAACACCAACCACCCTAGATACAGTCTCATTACCCATACTCAAAGTTCCAAAGTCACCCTGAGTATAGGATGAGAAAAATTCCTTCCTTGATGTCACATGAGATGCGACACCACTGTCCATAATCCAGCTTGACTCATCACAAGCAATATTTATTAGATCCACATCAGGGACAGTAACAAGATCTTCCGTAGTGACAGTGGCTACACGATTTCCATTTTATTTATGTTCTTCCTTTGTCTCTATTCTCCTTTTTTAAAATACGACAGAACTTTTTTGTGTTCCCTTTCTTCCCGCAATGATAACACTCAATATCTTTAAGTCTGCTTCTAGATTTGCTTCTATTATGTTCTTCATTTTGAGAACCTCGATTCTTGCTTCTCCCCTAGAGTCAGTCACCAATACATTTGATGAGGAGGAATCCTGAGATTTTTTTCTCATCTCTTCATTTAAAAGGCTGCTCTTGGCAAGATCCATAGAGATCATACCATCCGGAGCAGAATTGGATAATAAAGTTCTAAGAATTTTCTAAGAATCTGGTACAGAATCAAGTAGAAACAAGCCTTGAATTTATTCATTAATTCCCATAGCAGATAACTAAGGTGCTCCAATAGGGTCTGAGCATGTGTCTCCCCAGAAATATGGTTCAAAACATTATCTTCAACCTACTGTCTAATAAAGCCGCAAACCTGCCTGTGTAACAAAGTCCACTATTCATCTTATTTATTATCAGAATTTATAGTAGTGAAGACAGTTTGATGAAAATTCTTGACATAGAGCAAATCTTCTATTTTGCCCTTCCAAATGGCATAGTTTGTGCAACTCAAAATAGCCATTCTACTAGTGTTGGCTCTATCGTTTATCACAAATACAAATACTATTTATTATGAGACTAAAGTAATTCTTTTTTGTTGTGAAAGTTCAAACTGTGCTGCAACCACAGAGAATACTCAGACTGAACCTTGGCTCTGATACTACTTGTCGGGAATAGACCCCATAAAAATAGTATTCACTTTATAAGTGATAAATATGGGACACTACGTCATGGTTAAATCAGCAAGAAAGAAATGCAGTAGTAATGACACCAAGATTTTACGTGGAAACCCTTCTGAATAAGAAAAAAAATTACAGCCAAGAAGAGCAACTGATATTACTATAATAAGGAATTTACACTGTGTAGTAACGAGTATAAATACTCCAAAGAACACTATAACACTCAAAAGAAATAACTCTCTTTTGATATTTCTACCTTACTACAATATCACTCACTCTATTTTTCTCATAGACTATTTTTTTATACCCTGTATGTGAAACCTCACTCTTTCTTTCTCTATTTGTTGGTGTGTGTACAACTAAAAATATGCATCCCTATTTATAGGGGAAAATGGGCTCTCTAATGTAAGCAATGACTCAAGCAAGCACAAAATAGCCTATGGAAAGATATTTGGTTGATTGGCCATATCTCCAAAGCTTTGACAATTTACCAAAAAGGGAAGAAGACATCTTCCTTAAAACATGGGGCTGGACCCCATAGTTAGTTGATAAACATTATTTTTTAAATGAAAATTTTAGATTAGCTATTAACCGTAAAAGTTGAGGAGAATCAAACCTCAAATTTCTAAAGTTAGAAAGTTTAAGGCTTTTATAATTGATTCTTAAATTAAATGTATAAAGATTGTTTGGGTGAGTTTCTTCATTACCTCGAGCATCTTCGTTACCTCGAAACTTATCTCGGGCTCAGCTTCACTCGGTCTTTCAGTAATTTATTCATTTCTCCGAGTGCTTTCCCGGGATTATTTGGGCTCGACCCTGTTGGGGACATGGCTTTGATTCTGCAGTTGTGCTATTGCTGCTTGTTGAGCCTGGAGCATTTCAAAAATCAGCCGTAGGCTCACCTCACCCCCTTCACTTTCGGGCGCTTCTCGAGCTGTTGCCCCCCCCCCCCCCACAACCAATGTTTTTGATATCCGTTGGCAAATTGATGTTAATGGTCATCTGTGAGTTAGCATTGACCGCGCCGGTGGCTGAGGCACCTTTGGGATCGGCAGGAAGCACATCATTACTGTACACCACATTATTATTTTCGTCGTGATGGCCTGATTCAACGTCAACATTCAAGTGAGCCGACTAAGAGTTTTACATTTTTCGGTTGATCTGGAAGTAAGAGAAAAAACGTAAAATAGGACGTGTTATGGAGATTTGTATCAAATCACCACTATTATCCTTATCCCACGGTGCGCGAAAAAATGTTTACTCCAAAATTAGGTAACAATTAAATTTGAGCGCGGTTTAAAGTATGCATCTTTTAATTCAGCACAAAATTTTAAGAACAACTGATAAATGAAATGAAAAAATTAAAACAATCAAACCAATCACAATATTATGACCAAGCCTGATCTTAGATCGAACAGTGAGCTCCTCCTCGATTAGACCCTCGGTTCAAGCCCAGTCACGAATGAAGAAAAGCAGACAAGTAATGCCTTAAACAATTGCTAGAAGACAAAGGTAAACTTTATTCATTTGAATTGCGTGTTATAATGTGTCAGATTAAAGAAAAACTTTCCTTGTATATAGTAGGAGAATTTTAATCCTCGTATAACTCTAAAAAGGTAAAAATCTTCTTTTCCAGCAATTATTGATCCATAATCGTTACTAAACGAGACTCTCGCTGTAATATCCGGTTGAGGGTGAGTATTATGGCCCTCTATCCGTCATGTATAATCGTCTACTGCATCTCCCGATGTCTAGGAGCTCTACTCGATCCAGGGTGTGTCGTTTTACCATGTCCGATGTCGAATATATAATCATACTTCCTAGGTCTTGATATGAAGGGTCTCTGGCCGAGAGAGGAACCTAAATAGGTTCTTTTTTTTACTCAAACAACAGTAATAAGTGGGAAAAAAAAGAAATTATAATATATATAACGCCATCCCACATGGCGCTATGTAGTGACGGTAAATGTACCGTTAATGTATAGCGCCATGTGGGATGGCGTTTTATGATGACGTGACATATAGTGCACCTTGCCTGCGTTATATCTCTGACATCTGATATAACGCCAGGTCCGCTAGCATTATACATATTATTAAAACCCCTCCCCCTTTTTCTTTCGGTTACTTCTTCTTCCTCCTCAAATTTTTTATGTTCTGGTCCCCCACCCACTCCCACTCTCTTCAATTTGTCTGCCATTCTTAAAAAAAAAAAATTTGGGCCCCCATACATGAAACCTAGTTAACGTAGGTCCCACACTCGGGTAGAACCTTTTGTTATTGTTGGTTAACGCTTTTGGAGTCAAATTTCCGATCAATTTTGTTCCAGCAAATTCTAAATCGAGGTATTTCAATTTATTTTAATTTAAAACATGTATAGTATTGCATATTATTTGATTTGTATTTGTTTTATTTTGGTTTGTATTTTTTCTATTTGAAATTAGCATATTAAATTTATCCAGAATTAATTTAGTATTTTATATAAAAATATAAATTTGTGTGTTAATATACTCTTATATATATATATATATATATGTGTGTGTGTGTGTGTGTGTGTGTGATTTCATGGCGTTTAGTGTTTTATTTGCATATTAAATTGAGATAATACATAAAGTACCCATCAAACTTATCCGAAAAAATCATTTACACAGCTAAAATTTACGGGCGACCTTTTACCCCACCTTTCTAAACTTAAGTGAAGTTAATATCCCCCATCTACGCAAAACGTGTAGTTAACGTAGCAGTTGCGCGTGAAGGCAAAAAAAAAATTTAAAACTAATTTACAGGTCCATGTGTCACTTTTTAATAGGATATTATAACTAATTAACTTAATATTATTTATTTCTCTTTTATTTTTCATTTTTTCTTTTTTAACATGAATATATTATGTTAAAAACAATTTTTTTTCTAGTTTTACAAAATTTATTTTTGCAGTTTTTACACAAAATAAATCTTTAAAAAGAATTGAAACACTGAAGAAAAAAAACATTTTTCAAAAACATAAATATTTTGTTGGAAACATTTTATTCAGTTTTTAAAAAACGAAAAATATTTTGTTAAAACTATTTTTTTTCGTTTTTACTATTTTTTTCAAATTTTACAAAAAACAAGTTTTTACAATTTTGTTAAAAAATAGTTTTTTTTAACAAAATATTTTTGTTTTTCAAAAACTGAAGAAAAAAAATTCAAGCAAAGTATTTTCATTTTTGAAAAATGTTATTTTTTTTTCGTTTTTAAATATTTCATTTTTGTAGAAATTGATTTTTGTTTTGTATAAACTGATTTTTTTTTCTGAAAACAGAAAAAATAAATTTCATTTTTAACAAAATATTTTTCTTTTTAAAAACTGAAATGATTATTGTCAACAAAATACTTTCTTTTTTTTAAAAGTATATATTTTTGTTTTTTTAGTTTAAAAAAAATACTTTTGTAAAAACTGGGAACACAAATTTGTAAAAATAATTTTTTTTTTGTTTTTTAACATAAAATATTCATTTTTAAAAACTAAAATATAAAAAAAAAATGAAAAAACTGAAAATAGGGAACTTATGGTGCGTGTAACACACATCCATCATAAGACTTGGTTCAGTTTTTTGAAGGGGATATTAAATTCACTTGAGTTTAGAATAATGGGGTAAAAGGTCGCCCGTATAGTTTAGGTGTGTAAATGATTTTTTCGGACAAATTTGATGGGTACTTTATGTGTTATCTCTATTAAATTTATTTATTGTTTATGTTTAGTTTACATTATTTTTTAGTGTACTGAAATGTTGACCTTTGTAGCGTAGTAAAACGTAGACACATTTAGCGTAGTAAAATTTAGAGCCTTGTAGCGTAGTATGTATAGTTTTAGCTTAGAAAAATATTGAGCCCGAAACTAATACGTAAGTAATTTGCACAATTGAATTATTCAAAAATATGAAGTTAAATAAAAAAATATATAACTATTAATGATAGTTTGGTGCCAAAGTGCTTCAAAAATATCGAGCCCGAAACACATACGTAAATTACATTAATGATAGTTTCGTGCCACTAGGGCTCAAAAATATCGAGCCCGGAAGCCATATTTAAGTACTTTGTACAATTAAATTATTAAATAATATCAAATTTAAATTATAAAAATATATAACTATTAATGATAGTTTCGGGCCATTGGGCATAAAAGATATCGAGCCCGGAACCCACATTTAAGTACTTTGTACAATTAAATAATTAAATAATATCAATTTAAATTATAAAAAAATATAACTATTAATGATAGTTTTGTGCCATTGGGCATAAAAAATATCGAGTCCGGAACCCATATTTAAGTAGTTTGTACAATCAAATTATTAAATAATATCAATTTAAAATATAAAAAAAATATAACTATTAATGATAGTTTCGTGCCACTGGGCCTCAAAAATATCGAGCCCGGAAGCCATATTTAAGTACTTTGTACAATTAAATTATTAAATAATATCAAATTAAATTATAAAAAAAATATAACTATTAATGATAGTTTCGTGCCATTGAACATAAAAAATATCGAGCCCGGAACCCATATTTAAGTACTTTGTAAAATTAAATTATTAAATAATATCAATTTAAATTATAAAAAAATAGTAACTATTAATGATATTTTTATAATTTTATAGTAGACGACATGGATACGCTTATATATCCAGGCCCTCGTACATCGGATCTATTAGCCCTACAGCCCCAACATAGATCCGAGTATATCTGGGATGAACAGTTGATTACAAAGACTTTCCGGGCTAGGAGAGTGGACCTACTATGGGAGTTTTTGACTCCTCCCCGCATTCTACATCCCCGCATTGTTCATCTCTTGGAGGAGATGGAATTTTATCGGCTTATCAGGACTAGCCGGATACAGCTGGACTATGCTTTGATCATGGCCATGATTGAGCAGTGGCGAACGGAGACGCACACTTTCCATCTGCCAATTGGCGAGGCCACCATTACACTGCAGGAAGTAGAGATATTATATGGCCTGCCTGCCGATGGCTTACCTATTTTACTCCCTGCAGCCATGAGGCATTATCCCCGGTAGGCATATTGGGATTTGTTGCACATGCTCACCGATTTCATGCCGGAGGACCAGGATCAAGGGTATGGGGTCAGTCGCATACAGTTAGTCCCCATTAGAGACCGTCTGGTGTAGCTGTACGATACTATCACCGACGAGTCAGATGAGGTGGATGTGCAGTAATATACGAGGCTGTTGCTGCTCCTTTTATTTGGGGGGATCTTGCTCCCGAACACTTCGTGTAACCTAGTCAGCCTCCGGTTTCTCCATCATATTACCCGGTTTGAGGATACAGCCACATACAGCTGGGGTGGTACTGTCCTCTTATTTTTGTATAGGTAGATGTGCCGGGCATCCATGGGCAGACAGACAGACGTTTGTGGCTTCCTGCCGCTTCTACAGGTAACAACATATTCAATGAATATTTCCGTTTGTTACAATTCTACCTAATTATAGTTTATCTGACACTATACATCAACTTTTTATGTTAGGTTTGGGTCTGGGAGCGAGTACTACAGCTTCGGCCACCTATACCATAGCTACCACCTAATGTAGCCATTCCGGCTCTCCCTCTAGCTTGTAAGTGGGTTATGCGCCGTAGACTTGCCCGAGAGTATGATGCCCATCATAATCTCCCCTACATTAGAGATATGTTGGATTTGCTAGAGGAGTCCCAGGTGAATATCATACTAAACGTACCAGTTATTATTTAACTTAGTGTCGCGCATACTAACGGTTTGTGTTGTTATTTGATAGTTCATATGGACTCTGTCTAGTGATGAGGTGATAGCTACCCTGCCAGCGTATTGTACGTTTGGCTGACATATTTTGGAGGGCTTCTGTCCCTCTTACATGCCTCGATATTGTGGAGCATCATGCCTAGGAACGGGTTTTTCGTCAGTTTGGTCTACCGCAGCCTATACCCACTGCGCCTACATGGCATCCTTTACATTATGAGAGGGATGATAGATCCAGGGTGGACAACACATTTATTGAGTGGCTCCACGCTCAGCTGGCTATTTGGAACATGCGAGGTGACTTGACTCCACCTCCGTAGCCATCCCTATTAAGGATTATATGGTATGGTACTGCACTGTTTCCCGACTTTTTGTTGGGAACCCAGTTCATCAGGCAGAAGGTCGGTACGTCACATACGTCGGGAGACACGAGGCTCTGGTATGTTTTCTGATATAATTAATTATATACCTGTAATTTCGTGCCAAATACGTAGTTTACATTCTTTCATTTTGTGCAGGCGATTGGATTGCATACTATCTATCGTATGGGGCAGCAGATGCAGAGTTATGTCCAAGATCCAGTGGCCATGCAGGACTATAGTCGTCGATTCATGGACGTGGCTACACAAATTTTGCAGTGAGCCCGTACGGATCAACGTTTGGCACACGAGGCTGATTATATTAACCCAGCCACGTGCCAGCGGGGTCGTGGTATCCCACGAGGTGGTGGTGCCCGACGACCTGCTTTTGCCCGACGACCAGCTGGTGCGCGGCGACCTCGTGCTGCCCGAGGATGTGGTGTTCAGTAAGGAGCGATGATGATCCTGATGATGATGTTGTTGTTGATATGGAAGGTGGCATGCATGAGACTAACATGCCGTCTTACAGCATTGGATATTTTTGACACTCGAGGCCCTTCACAGATGACCCCATCGCGTCAATTATTGATCACGAGCTCCGATTTTCAAGGAGCGGATTGGGGTAGATATTTCCCTGGCCCGTCTAACACTGATGAGGGTCCACCGACTCGAGATTTATTTAGCGGGCGCCGACTGAGTTATGACAGCTCTTCACATGCGCAGGTATGAGTTTATTAGTTTTGAATTTGTTTTAACTAAAACTTATTTATTTTATTACACTATATTAAATTTCTTTTTCAGGCTTCATGTGATATTACCCCAGATGACTACATTTAGGATCCAAACGCGATTATGGTAAGATAATATACATTGTTATGAATTATTATGTAGTTTTCTAAGCTAAGTTTTATGTTACTATGTAGCCTTCTACTGGACCTGACAGCACCACCAATACATGTCATCCTGCTCGGCATCCTGCTATAAGGAGAAATCTTGATGATGATGATCCTGATAGCTTACCCGGGCGGGAGGGGATGCGCCTCAAGCCGACGGCTGCATTGAGACACACCGAATGCGGGACACATTGACTCGGCCTTCCTTTTTTTGTATTTGGTGAACATAATATTTTTGTATACATTTACAACAATATTTAATAGAATATGTACATTACGTTTTTTGTTCTCCATTTATTTTATTGTTTCGTATAACAACACAAACACTTAAACTTAAACACAAACATAATCTTCCAACTTAATAACATGCATTAGTACAAGACAAACACATACATAATCTTCCAACATAATAACATGCCACTTAAACTTAAACTTAAATGCCACTTAAACACGAGTACACCACAAACACAAACATAACATGCCAACATAATTAAAATACATGAAAATACGACAAATGCACTAAACACATAGTAAGAATTATTTAATCCCAGCTGCCATTTATTCTCCGCTCTAACCACTTAAATCGTTTTTCCATTTGTTCTTTTTCGTCTTCTAACTCTTTCACCCTCGCATTCAGCTCCGCAATTTCCTGTTTAAATTTGGTTTTTTGTTCCTTCAGTGCTGCATAATTCCATTCTGCTCTCCATTTTTTATCTTGAACCTCCTTCATTTATGTTATAAATCTATTGTTTTCTCTTTGTTGTTCCACTTGTCCTAACCACATGTTATGAATATTTAGCAGTCGTTATTTGTAGCATTCCTGATAACATGGTTCAACAGCCAATTCATCAAACTCACACATAGGTTCACCGAGGACCTTGTACAACTGGTTCATACACACCCAGTAGCGGTGTCCAACATCACGACCTTCCCAACAAGGTTGCATAACACAATATTTTCCACAATAACACATTGGTTAAAGAAATATATGCATTTACTAACTTTTTGAGCACAGAAAATGACTACAATGAGCTCGTAATTTATAGGCGAGAGAACACACACATAATACTACGTGTGATGACGCTATATTTTGCGTCTTAAATATCATGATGAACAACTCTACTTTATGTCATCCGATAAGCTTTTTCAGTCCGACAAGACAAAACACACATAACGCCACGTGTGATGGCGCTATATTTTGCGTCATAAATGTCATGATGTTGACAACTCTACTTTATGTTATCCTATCAGCATTTTCAGTCCGACAAGAGAACACACACATAACGCCACGTACGATGGCGCTATATTTTACGTGTTAAATATGATGATGTTGACAAGTCTACTTTGTGTCATCCGGTCAGCCTTTTCAGTTAGACAAGACAACACACACATTACTTTAATGAAATTCGTGTTACATTTAGATAGGAAACAGAGGTAAAATAAAGAAACATCATCTCATTTTATTTCATAAATCAACCAACATACATATAATAACTAATTATTACAACATCAACTCATGGTTAGTTAGGTACACTAGAAGAACACCCACCCCGAGCTTGATTATTGTTGCCACCCAAAGGACATTTTCTACGGTCGTGTCCAATTTGTGAGCATATACCACATTTTCACGCATAAAACTGTATCGCTAACATCCATTTGGCTCCGTATCCGCGTTCTCTTTTGTACCTGTATTTTACGCAAGTAGGACTTGTTACACACCATTTTAAATGGTTAAGGAGGCCAATAATGATCAACACCTAGTGGTTGCAACTTACCACTATATGTGTTTAGGTACATAGAAACACAATATTGTCGATCAACATAGCTAGTTCCACCTAACCCAACTTGTTGAAAGCACTTGATGACATGTGAGCAAGACATGTGATAGATTGACCATTTTCCACAAAATCATAACCTTGCAGATTCATTTCCAGTATGCACATTATTACCCCGATTTTGATGGATAACAGTGCGAACTTCAAAAACATTTCTCTCAATATCATACTGCAAAAATCAATGCCAATGTGCCCGTCGTCTGTATTTCTCAAATCTCATCATCGGCACCGGCATAAATTCATCAGCGCTTTCCATCAATGACGTTGCAGCCGCAGATCTTTCAACAAACCTCTCCGCCATTTGCTTGAACGACATCCGCACCATGGCTGTGACAGGCAATCCTCTTTCCGACTTCAATAACCCATTGAAAGACTATGACACATTTGTAGTCAGAGTTCCCCATCGTCTGCCACCATCCGCATGTAAAGTCCACTTTTTAGGGTCAAAGCACATTAACCAACGATAGGCTGCCTTGTCTTCCTGCGTGATATATTCCACGTGCCTCTGAAATTTATGTTGTTGGTGATCTGTTGCAGCCATCCACATCAAATCATGCAGATCCTTATTGGGATATGCCTTCTAGAAATTCGCGTTCAAATACCTAACACAGTAACGATGGTAGGCATATGGTTCTTGCCATGCACGCAAGTTCTCCACAGAACTTAAGATACTACCGTATAGATCAGATATTAGACAGATACCGGAACGTTATTTTACTACATGCTCTTTCATATAGTTCAAAAATAACGTCCACGTCTCTTGGCTTTCATTGGCACAAATAGCAAAAATTAGAGGAAATATCTGTCCATTAGCATCTACTGCCACTCCTATTATAGCTTGATATCGTACTTTCTATAGACATGAGTGCCGTCTATGGATATTACAAGGCGACAATGCGTAAAACCATCAATTGATGGTTTAAACCCCCAGAACACATAATTGAATATATATTCAGGTTTACCTGCACTTCGCTCAAGCTTCCACTCAACAACCGTCCCGGGGTTGAAATGTTGCAGTGCAGCCATGTACCTAGGCAAATCTGTAAATGACTTATCCCAGTTATCATACACTATTTTAAACGCTCGTCTGTGCCCGAGAAATGTCTTTCTTTTAGTAATGGTATGGCCATGTTCCTGCTGGACAGATGTAATGTACTACTTGTTAGAGCTTCCACATCCGGCACGGTTGGTAAGTTATCAATGTAAGGACCCTCTCTTGAATGAAACGACACTTCGGACTCATACACTCTTTATCTGGGGGGGGGGGGGGCTCTCTCTTCAAATCAGGTCCTTCCTACTCCTCCTCTGCATCACCATCCTCACGAGCAAAGAGTGTCTCATCACCATATTCATCCGCATTGTTATCGTAATAACTGTTTTGTTCCTCACTTTGTGCATCTCCGAGGTCCCGATGTAATACATCATTTTCGGGCAACTGAGTGAGTTCAACTTGCTCGTTTTCACTACACAACCAATAAAAATATAAGCTAATAAATTAATAAATAATTTCCATATTTTACGTAAGCCACTTCACTTACAAGTCGTAATCTGATGAAATTCCATGTTGGACGTTATCAATTAGGTGATGACTACCGGATGAGCCACTTGTAAAATTTATATCTGGCCGGTACCCCCTGTTAAATATGCGAGTGTTACTACAAATTCAGTATAATAAAAATATACATAATTAACACAAATAAAAACTAAAATTTACTAGTTGTCTTGTGAGTTATGGAAAGTAGGGTATAAATTATTTTCTCCTTGCTCATTCACAGGCGGTGATAAATTTAAATTAAAGATAACTCTTTCATCCTGAACTTGTCCGGCAAAAACTGTTCCAGAATAACCACCCGATGACTCGGGGTTATCTCTACTACGCACAACCTCATTTTTGGAACGTCTCCGACCTTCACGTACATCTCCAACATTGTGATTACAAGAAAATCACGACATTCGTCCGGAGTCCTCAAAAAATCACGCAAAGTTTCATCATCGTCGTTACACTCCGAGTAAAAAGCAACCCCTTGAGGAGTGACGGAATACGGATATCTTTCGGTAACTTTAAGTATGACGGAATGTTTCCTCGCACTTATTTTTTTGCATAACAACGATATTAATGTATCGTACTCTATTGTCAATGGCGATTTAACATGATACTTAGCAGGTAAACTGTAGCCCATGAAGTTATTCTCCATCACAACCTCACCACCCCAATATAATGAAATTCTTATCCTACGCTCTTCAGACATAATGAAAAGGTGCTGTCGAATTTTATAGAAATAGACGTTTCAACAAGAGCAACAAGAGTTAGAAATATTTTGGAATGCATTTCTATCCGATTGTAACCCCTTTATATAGAAAATGGAGAGACGGGAAGATTTTTTTAAAAATGTATAGCGCCAACCCACATGGCACTATACGCTTTTGAATTATTGTACCCTTCTATTATTGCTGGAGTCAGGAAAGGAAACAGGTATAACGCCAGCCGACCTGGCGTTATATCAGATGTCAGAGATATAACGCCAGACGAGCTGGCACTATATGCCACGTCATCATAAAATGCCATCACACATGACGCTATACAGTAACGGTACAGTTACCGTTACTGTATAACGCCGTGTGGAATGGTGCTATATATATTATGATTTTTTTTTTCCAATTATTAGTGTTGTTTGAGTCAAAAGACCCTATTTAGGTTCCAGGCTCGTCTCTGGCCCTTATTATAATCGCACAAATCCATGCTCCACCTTTGTTCTTTCATCGGGGAATGGGGTAAACGTTGCCCCCAATTATACCCGTACACAATGGATTCAAATCTAAATTTTTCTGACATTGAACCCATTATATTTTTTAAGGTTATGGGATTCATATTTACTATTTCTTGTAATTTTAGCAAATTTTTATACATAATTTTATATTCCGCACTAAAGGTAGTGGGTTCAGATGAACCCGATGTCTTTATGCTGCATACATCCCTGCCTAGAAACATCTCATGTATTTATTTATTAATCTCATGTACTCCCTTTCATGTATTTATTTATTAATCTCATGTACTACCTCTGTTTTAATTTTATGTGAACCCAATAGGCATAAAGTTTAAGAAAAGTGAGAAGACTCTATGGTATAAAATGAGGCACATATATTTTGTGTGCCTATAGGTAAATTGTTTTCAAATAAGGAAATGGGTCATTCTTGTTGGCACGGACTAAAAAAAAATAAGTTCACATAAATTGAAACGGAAGAAGTATTATTTTTTGCGTGAAACTGATTGTGTAACATAAGATAAAATTTGTAATGGATCACAAAATCGAATCTACGCATAACTCCGCATAAAATGGGTACAACTTCCTGTATCCACATCCTCTTTGTCTCCTTAGTTACCGTGTCTAAAGATCATGCACAATTAGATTTAATAGATTCCCTTTAAATACTGTTAATTAAGGATTCTCACATCCCTTAGAATTTTGGCAGCATCCTCTGGGAAAACAGGATTTATGTGACATCCTGTTGCTATCTCGAATCCACCAACTCCACTCAAATGGGGAGCTATTTGTAAAAACCAGTGTGTGGAAGGAGCATATGAGGGATCTACTTGAAATGGGGAGGTATGAATAAGGAGGTTGAATGGTGGATTGTTCAACTGCAAAGACATCTTCAAAAGCATGAGTCTCAACAGCCCTCCAAGGTCATTTGCCTGCATATTTGATTGGTAAAACACCACAAAATCTTGTCAACTAAGTGGTTGTTGAGATGGAGAAACAATCAAATCATTAGTTTAGCCTGAAACAGCGTACTCTTTTTCCTGACTATCAGTTTTTTAATGAGTTTTCCTTTTCTCTTCACTAATCAGCAAATTCTATTTGAGAAAAGTCAAGTCCCTCATGGTCTACCGTTGTGACTTTTCTCACGTAGAATTTGGAGATAACTGATATTTGCAAAGTTAAAACTGTGTAACTTCACATAATTTTCTCATGAAAACAAACTTATGGACAAGAAAAGAATCGATTACCTTTTCATCATCGAGTTCATGAAAATGAGAGGAGTGATCACTAGGAATTATCCAAATCTCGAAAGCAAAAGTTGCAGCAAAGGGAACCAATGATATGAAATGGGCTGATTGATCAATTAACAATTCATTTGGTTGAATATCACACAGGCTGCACTTCCCAGTCTGCTTGTAGTATTCCCTCATACTGTCAAGACGAGCAGAAACTGTTGGAGGAACAATGGGAAGAGCAATCATCTGACTGTGAGAATGGCTCATTGAAGCACCGGCAGAGGCTCCATGGTTTTTGAACACCTTTATAAGCCATTGGATGAATTAGTGTTATATAGTTCAGTATCCCTTTGATGGGACAATCTGGCTGAGTACAGTACTAATCATTAGTACTCAACAAGAAAGTGGAATAAGCAATACATGCTGTTCCGTACTGCAAATTCCTTGCACGCACAAAAGGCATGAGATCAGATATTTGGTATGAGTAGATACAAGTGCATATTTTAGAGTATTCCGCAATGGAACAGGAACCAAGTAACAAGAATGTGCAGCTAACAAGGTTTGGCTTGATACTACAAATATGCTACATGATTTACAAGGTCTTTTTTTTGGATAAACTACTACATGACTTACAAGTTTAAGAGGAGTTCTGTTAAATAGTTCAAATTGTCAATCAAGTTGATATCAGTGTTATCAAAGGCGAAAAGCGCAAAAAGCTCTAAATTCCATTGGAGCTTTAAGCGCAAAGTGCAAATAAAGGGTGTGCTTTAATGAAAAAAGGCGTAACAAGAGAAAAAGTAAAATATGCATAGTACAATAATTATAAGCAAGAATAACAAATATATGGACAAAGAAATTGATTTTTTTTTTGATAAAGTGAAATACTAATTATTTAAGGTCACCTTTTTTAGGATTACAATCATTGGTAACGAAAGAATGCGTTAGAGCTTTGAAGCGACACTAAAGCGCCTAGAAAAGCGAGGCGAAGCGCTCAACATGTTTTGAGCCTCGCTTTAGAGCTTAAGCGCTTTAAGTACGCATTTGACAATACTGGTTGATATTTACCATATCAAACCGACTTCGTTTAAATGCAACCAGATTTTCTCCTATCATTAAAAATACAAACTCAAATAATCTACCGTGAAAATCAAAGCATGCCAGATAAATCGATGGAGAGTTCATATAACAAGCTCCTACGCAGATTAACGGAAAAGCTTCCTCTAAAATTATTCTCCTTAATGATAAGTCAAACGGTTGACACTTGACACTCTACGAGAGTATGAGTAGGGATGACAATGGGGCGGTGCGGGTTTGAGCGTTAGCGGAGCGGGTTTGGAAGTTTGCGGTTGCGGTGCGGGGCGGGTTCAATTTTTAAATAAAAAATCACGCGGGGCGGGGCGGGGCGGGGCGGGGCGGGGATTTAATTTTTCATGATTGTATTTCTTCACCAAACATTAAGGGTGGAATCGCGATAAAAACCAGTTTTCTAAAACACATCAACTGTGAGCTTTTGCATTCAGACAATTCATTTTTTCCTTTTCTTTTCTTCTCTTTTTCAAATTGTTTTTCTAATTGGTGAAGTAGTTCTTCGTTTAAGAATATATACAGTGCCTAATGCTGTATTATGTTAATTAATTTCAGTTGATTAAGCTGTCCAAAGAAGAGGAGCAGGAATAAAAATAAAATTTTAATGTTTTATTCCAGATCATGTAAGTCGTAGATGATTTGCTATTAATTATCCTTTATGTTGAAAGTCTCTAGGTTATGCAAATTTAAGATGTTGGGTAGATGTTTGTGGTATCTTTATATAATGCACTCAATGGCAAAAAAATCAAAAAAAAGAGAGAGAGAGAGAGAGAGAGAGAGAGAGATATTTTTTAAAAAAAAATCTGTGGGGCGGGGCGGGCGGGCGCAGGTGGAGTATCGGGTTCAAATCCTATGCGGCGCGGGTTGAAATTGTGCAGGTTCAACCGCCCCGCCCTGCATCTCCTGTCATTCCTATCTACGAGTTTCCAAAAAAACCTCTCATAATTTGGTTCAGTACTTTAGCAAGTTGGTCTCATTAAAGAGCTAATCTTCCAGTAACTAACTTCAAAGCAGCAAGACCTAAAGTATTTGGAACTACCTTATATTTGTTCTATTAAAACATAAAGACAAACATGTTGTCAGCCTTCTCTCCACAAATGTTACACAGAACAATCATTCAGTCTGCCAAATTAAAAAGCCACAAAACGAAAGCAGACAAATGATAAGCAGCTGAAATAAAAAGAAGCTAAATATAAACTTAACCAAATAACAAAGAAGATTTGCTAAATATAACATAAAAGAAGCTAGAATTGGTTGGTCACTTTGTACAAACATTGATGGGCTCCACCATTGCAGTAAGCCTTCATAATATACTATGTTAGATACTATTAGCTTTTAGTAGTCATGGTCTCTACTATTTTCATGTAGCTTTTAAATGCATTTATTTCAAACATATAAAATCAGAGAACGAATACACAGTATCAACTATAAAACATAGACAAATTGATACGAAAACCAATGAATTTTTATACGGGATCAGAATAAAACCTGAACATATTTGACATTATCACAATTCTGAAGCTGCTCGACCCGCATCTTAAAAGCCAGCATAACTTCCCCAACTTGAGACGGCGAAAGATCGCTCATATTTACTGAATGAACCGGCGATTCAATTACCACGTCGTGAAACCCGAACCCACTAACAGCTACGTCCCCGAGGGCAGAAACCGGATTTTGGAACTCCAATTCTCTGCTGACTGCCGGAAAGAGATTTTGGATTACTCTGATTTTCCAATCGGCGGTGGAATCTGCAGGCACACGAAAAATCTCCGGCGCACACTCGTGCTCGTGGCCGGCGCAAAAAGGGCATTCTGTTTTATTGTTCGGTTGTGGGTTCGATTTTGCCTTGAAGTCAGACGGCCGCCGTGATCTCGCCGGCGAGAATAGGACCCACCTGTTGTGGATTCTGTCTTTCCGAATTTCGGGGCTCCGATTTGCTCCTTCTGCCTCCGCCATTTGCCTTAGTGTCGGGGCTCCGAATTTGGTGCTCCTCCACTTCACTTCGATGCTTCACTGAAAATCTCGGAGGTTAAGAACAGCATTTCGTGGAATGGGTAATATAAGAAACGTGAGGAAATTGATCAACTTTGCTCCTCCCGATTTTGTGTAAACCGAAAAGGGCTAAAAATGCCCTAAATTATTAGCCTAAAAGTACCGATCAAAACTAATGCTCCATCCACTTTTTTTTGGTCACTTGTGTCTTTTACTTGGGTCAATTGTAAATTACAAATAATTTTTTTTTTAAACTTAAAAACTGTTATAAATATAATTTTATTTATGGCAAATATTTATATTTAAAGAGATTTTAGGATTTATTACTTGTTGGCTAAGTCAAACTCTCCCTATAAATAAGGTTCTATTTTATTATAATTTATCCCAAAATGCAATAAGAATTCATCTTCCTATTTTTCTCTTTAATACTCTTCTTCTTTTATTATTTCATAACACGTTATCAGCACAATACTCTACCGTCTCAAGAAGCTCTTTGAGAAGATTAAGGTATAACTTTTCTCCTCTTTTTAATTATGACTCACATTGTGAAAAGAAATTTCGTTGCCCTTGAAATTTCGGGCAAAAACTATATGACATGAGTGTTGGATGCTGAAATCCATTTAGAGGCAATGGGACTTGGAGACGCTATTAAAGACAGAAATAAAGTATCCACCCAAGACTGTGCTAAGGCCTTGATTTTCTTGCGCCATCACTTTGATGAAGGGTTGAAAATTGAATATCTCATAGTCAAAGATCAACTTATTTTGTGGAATGGCTTAAAAAAAAGATATGACAACTTAAAGTTGGCCACTCTTCCACAAGCACGATATGATTGGGCTCATATGTGGTTCCAAGACTTTAAGTCTGTTTCTAAATATAATTCTACTTGCTTCTATATTGAAATCCTGTGGAGATACTATCACTAATTATGATATGCTTGAAAAAAATGTTCACAAAGTTTTATGCCTCCAATATGATCTTGCAACAACAGTACAGAGAGAAAGGTTTCAAGAAGTACTCTGAGCTGATTTCTCTTCTCCTTGTGGCCGAGCGAAACAATGACTTGCTCATGAGAAATAAAAAAAATTGACCCACTGGGTCTACGCCATTGCCTGAAGTGGATGAGGTGTATTCCCATTATGCTAAGCGCGGAAAAGGCCGTGACTCTATTCGTAGCCATGATCGTAGTCATAGTTGTAGCCATGGCCGTGGCCATAAACAAGGAAGAAATTTTCATAGTGTTAATCATCCCCCAAAGAGAAATAACCACCAAAAGTGGAAACGGAAAGATGAGAAGCCAAAATTAAATGGTTCAGAAACTAAAGGCTATGTTGCGGTGGAAATGGACATTGTGCAAATATTTATCGTGTACCAAGATATTTGGTTGTACTTTATCAAGCATCTCTAAAGAATAAAGACCCTGAAGCTAACTTTGTCTATGCCAATGAATTTGACATTTCTTGCTTAGATGTGACAGACTTCTTTGAGCGCCCTGATGGGAAAATAGATCACTTGATTAGTGATGGATATGTGGTTAAAGATGATTCAGTAGTTTAATTTTTATTTTTGCATATTCGTAGTAGTTAGTGAATAATCATCATATAATCATAATTCTTTACATAAGTATAACTAGTACCAATTAGTATTATTATGAATATTTTTAGTTTGTTTTTAATTAAATATAGTTCTAGTATTATTTTAGAAATTGTTTTATCAATGAAATAATATAATTTATTAGCATAGACATCGTCATATGTAGTACTTGCAATATCTTTTTTTATAGATTAAAGATATTCAAATAATGACAATGTAAGTAAACGAAAACGAAACACACACTCCTTTTGTTCCAATTTATGTAAATCTGTTTGATTGGGTACAAAATTTAAGAAAAAATAAAGACTTTAGAAATTTGTGATTCTAAACAACTCAAAAAGGGGTCAACAATATTTGTGTGGTTATAAATGCTTCTCGCTAAGGATAGAAATGAGAATTCAAGCTAAATTGTTTCCAAATTTAGAAAGGCGTCATTCTTTTTAGAACATACCAAAAAGGAAATAGGTTCACATAAACTGGAACAGAGGGAGTAGTATGATAACTGTTTACCTAACTTTTTGTTTTATGTAAATCCAAAGATTTTAATTCATATAATTTTTTTGTATTGCCAAATCGAGAATTATATCTTTTTTACGAAGAATAATAGTAGAAATAACAATCCATTATTGCTTTACAGAGGAAATGACTTGTATTAGTTTATATGTGTGTTTGCATTCATACATGTACACTTCATTGGAATTTAGCAATTCTATAGAAAGTGGTATAATCTAAGCAAATTAAACGTTATTTATTCATAATCAGAATTTGCTCGAAATTGCGTTAAAAGGTTATTATTGAATCATTGGGTTAACTTTGTTTTCTTCCCCTTCTCTCCGAAAATACTAATATTGTTTGTATATTTCTTTTATATGTCAAACCATATGAAGCAAATACGGATATCTCTCAAAGTAAACTTGGAACAAAATTCAATTGTAAAAATATTTGTTTAATTGATTCGCGTACAACACATACAATATTCAAAGAGAATAAATATTTCTCTCATTTAAGTATGTCTAAGGCAGATGTTATTATAATTTCTGGTAGTAGTAAAGTAATTGAAGGCTCTGTAAGAGCTACTATAACTCTGCCTAAAGGAACAATACTTATCATAGAGAATGCAATGTTCTTCTCCAAGTCTAAGAGGAACTTGTTGAGTTTTAAAGATATCCGCCGAACATATTGAGATAATAAATGAGAATAATCTTGAATATGTCATCATTACCAAGAATGTCTCTGGCCAAAAGAGGGTTATTGAGAAGTTCCCATCTTTAACTTGTAGCATGTATCAGACAAGAATTAGTGCAATTGAGGCACATTCTACCGTAAATCAAAAGGTTATTGATTCCGATACTTTTGTACTTTGGCATGATCAATTGGGACACCCTGGATCAATTATGATGCGACAAATTATTAAAAACTCAAATGGACATCCAATAAAGAATTTAAAGATTCTTTTAAATAATAAACTTTCTTGCACTTCTTGTTATCAAGGCAATTTAATTATTAGATCATCACCAACAAAGGTTGGAATTGAGTCCCATGTATTTTTGGAATGTATACAAGGAGACATTTGTGGACATATTCACCCACCTAGTGGGTCGTTTAGTTATTTTATGGTCTTAATATACGCATCTTCTAGATGGTCCCATGTGTACCTATTGTCATCTCACAACCTCATGTTTGAAAAATTAATGGCACAAATAATTCGATTACGGATACAATTTTCCGATAATCCAATTAAGTCTATTAGACTTGATAATGCTGCTGAGCTTTCTTCCCAAACATTTAATGATTATTTCTTATCAATTGGGATATAAGTAGAACATCATGTCGCTCATGTTCACGCTCAAAATGGTCTTGTATAGACTTTAATTAAACGTCTGCAATCGACAGCATAACCGTTACTCATGAAAAACGAGGCTGCCATTTATGTTTGAGGTCACGCCATTTTTCATGCAACAATGCTAGTTCGTCTCAGGCCGATAAATTATCATAAATATTCCAGGTTGTAATTAGTTTTGGGTCATGAACCTAATATATCCCATTTAAGAATTTTTGGATGCGCATTATATGTGCCTGTAGGACCACCATATCAGACCAAAATGGGTCCGGAAAGAAGGTTAGAAATATATGTTGGGTTTGAATAACCCTCCATTATTCGCTACCTCGAAACATTGATGATGGATTTGGTTACTGCACGATTTGCAGACTGTCAATTTGATGAGACAATTTTCCCAAAATTAGGGGGAGAAGTTGGTGAAACCAAATAAATTTTTTTGTGGAACTATCATTATCTCATCTTGAGCCACGTGCCTCTATTTTTGAAAAGAGGTGCAAAAGATTATCCATTTGCAGAGAATAGAAAAATCAAATGCCATACGCGTTTACGGATTTGAAAAGGATAATAAAATCACATATCCTTGCAGAGAATGTTCCAATCCATATTGATATCCCTATTGGACAATCTTCTAGTGTCATAGCTAATGAGTTAAAAGCACGCCTGAAAATGTGGCAGACCATTAGATTCCAAAGATTGAAATCCTAGAAAAAGGAAAACAAATGAACAAAATGACACTACAAAAGAATCTCATGAAATCCACGATTTAATAAATCCTGAGATTCATGAGGAATCCACTAAGCTCGAGGCTCAAGAAAATAAGGAACTATCAATAAATCCAATCGATTTTGAGACAATTTTGAATCGAGTGGATATAGTGGCAGATTTTGTCTTTGAATATAATGTTGCATCTAGCATTATGCAAGAAAGTGAGGATCTTGAACCTCAATCTGTTGGAGAATGTCGACAAAGACTTGATTGACCAAAATGGCAAGAAACAATCCAATGAGAGTTGAATCCACTTGCAAAATGTGAAGTTTTTGGGTTTGTCTTCCAAACACCTAATGCTGTCAAGTCTGTTTGCTATAAATAGCTCTTTGTACGCAAGAGAAATGAGAAAGACTAGGGCACGCCTTGTTGCACAAGGATTTTCACAAAGGCTCGGTGTCGATTAAATATTCACCCGTTATAGACGCTATAACTTTTCGTTATCTCATTAGTTTTGCTGTCCATGAAAAAACTTGACTTGCATTTAGTGGATGTGGTTACCGCCTACCTTTATGGCTCACTTGATAATGAGATATATATGAAAATTTCCGATGGATTTAAAATGTCAAACGCACATAATTCAAAGTCCTGGGAAATGTTTTCAATCAAATTAAAAAAATCTTTGTATGGTCTAACGCAGTCAGGACAAATGTGATATAACCGTCTTAGTGTGTATTTATTAAAGAAAAGCTATATAAATGATGCCATTTGCCCATGTATTTTTATAAATAAAACAACATCAAAATTTATTGTACTTGCTGTATATGTTGATGACATAAACTTTGTTGGAACTCCTGTAGAACTCCAAGAGGCAATTGATTATTTAAAGAAGGAATTCGAGATCAAAGATCTCGAAAAGACAAAATTATATCTTGGTTTGTTCATCAATCTGCCTACATAGAAAAGGTATTGAAATGGTTTTACATGGATGGAGCACATCCATTAAGTACTCCGATAGTTGTTCGATCGTGAATAAGAATCTATTTCGACCTCAAGAATATATTGAAGAGCTACTTGGTCCTAAAGTACCATATCTTAGTGCAATTGATGCACTAATGTATCTTGCGAATAATACAAGGCCTGACATAAATTTTCAGTTAATGTCTTAGCAAGATATAGCTCTGCTCCCACAATGAGACATTGGAATGGAATCAAACACATATTGTGGTATCTAAAAGGGACTACCGAAATGGGCTTATTTTATGGCAATAATTGCAATCCCGATCTTGTTGGTTATGCTGATGCTCGGTATTTATCTGAACCATACAAAGCTCGATCTCAAACAGGTTATGTGTTTACTTGTGGAGGCACTGCCATATCTTGGTAATCGACTAAGCAATCAGTTGTCACTACATCATCTAATCATGCTGAGATAATTGCTATTCTTGAAGCAAGTCGAGAGTTTGTGTGGTTGAGGTCTATAATTCATCTTATTCGAGACAAATGTGGTTTGAAAAGTGACAAACTACCCACGATTTTGTATGAAAACAATGCAGCATGCATAGCCCAATTGAATTGAGGATTCATAAAAGGAGACGGAACAATGCACTTTTCACTAAAACTATTTTTCACACGTGATTTTCAAAAGAATGGTGA
Source organism: Nicotiana noctiflora (assembly GCA_032618575.1). Classification (NCBI taxonomy): domain Eukaryota; kingdom Viridiplantae; phylum Streptophyta; class Magnoliopsida; order Solanales; family Solanaceae; genus Nicotiana; species Nicotiana noctiflora. Next base: position 173,706 of record JASVEL010009406.1, read on the forward strand.
TATCAATGTGCAGAAAATTCGTTCAAGTGATAATATGACTGATTTGTTCATAAAATCTCTACCAATGTCAACCTTCAAGAAGCTAGTGTACATGATCGGGATGCGAAGGCTCAAGGATGTGAATTGATGCTCTCATTAGGGGCAGTCAATGCACGTTGCACTCTTTTTCCCTTACAAGATTTTGTTCCGCTGGGTTTTCCTTGCAAGATTTTTAATGAGGTAACCAAAAGACGTATTATTAGATATATGTACTCTTTTTCCTTTCTAGAATTTTTTCCCATTAGGTTTCCTTTTAGTTAAGGTTTTAACGAGAGAAAGGGGAGTGTTACAAAAAGAATTCTATTTATGGTGAATGTCCATATTTAAAGAGATTCTAGGGTTTATTACTTTGTGGCTAAATCAAACTCTCTCTATAAATAGACTTCATTGTAATTCACCCCAAAAAGCAATAAGAATTCCTCTCCCTACTTTTCTCTGCAATACTCTTATTCTTCTTTTATTATTTCATAACAGAAAACAAAATATTTTGGTTTTTCTAAAACTAATGCACTAGTAGTCCATTAATTTAATAAAGTCTTCTTTTTATTTTTTTTTAATTTTTACAAAAAATATTTTCCAGTTTTTTGAAGCATTTTGTTTTGTAGAAAACTGAAAAAATAATTTCTTTTTAACAAAATATTTTTGCTTTTTTAAAACTAAAAAAAAATATTTTCAACAAAATATTTTCGGTTTCGAAAAATATTTTTAAAGCACTTTTTTTTGTTAAAACTGGAAAAATAAATTATTAAAAATTGAATTTTGTTTGGTGAAAATTGAAAAGATATTTTTGCTTTTTAGAAACAAAAATTTAAATTGAAAATATGGGTTAGGTTGTGGGTTTTTTTAGAATAGGTCAGGTAAAAAAATGAGTCATTTTAATCAGGTGTTGCCACGTGGGAATCCACCCAAAGTAAGAGTATTTTTGTTCCAAAGTATGATAGTACGGATATAGATAACCCAGAGTTAGATGGAAGTGACACGTCTTTTTTTAGTAGAACTTTTTATTCGGTTCAGATCAATGTTTGGGGCGGGTTAGTCCAAAAAATGGTTAGATATGAGTTAGTCTATCTAATAGGGTAGGTTTTAATTTCGACCAATAAAAAGTTGCCGCGTGGAATTTAAATAATAATTATTTTTAATTCAACATTGACCTAACAGTAAAGGGCATAAGTGAACCAAAAAGGTGGATAAAAGAGTATTTTTAGCCCAATAGATAAAGTAAGAATATTTTGAAACATTTTTCAATAACGGAATTCAAATAAAGTAGTTTGAGAAAGTAAAGCAATTAAGTCAATTAGACATGATTCCCTAAGCTAACAGTAGGCTTAAATTGCAAGTAATATAAACAGGGAAGAAAACATAGTTATAGTGTCACGACCCTAGTTCACCAATTGTGAACATGTCGTGATGGCACCCAGTCCCCAGGACTAGGTAAGCCTAACACGTTGCGGAATATACAAGTTATAAATACTTAAATAAGAAACAGTGGAAAAATAGCATAAAAGATATGTAATCCGTGCCGCTTGGCACATACATCCATCACACAATGAATAAAACACTACCAAGATCCGGAACCCCACGGTAACACGGACTAAAAGAGAAAATACAACCGTGGCTCTATGTGTAAAGAGTATCTAACAACGAAATGAAGAAAAATGTCAACTAGTACTACTAGAATAGAAGGAAAGCCTCCGGATCCGCGGACGTAGCGGATCATACCTCGAGGTCTCCCAAAAAGCTGCGAAATCACCTAGTACGAGCCTATCCTGATGTACCTGGATCCTGCACAACAAAAGTGTGCAGAAGAGTAGCATGAGTACACCACGACGATACTCAGTAAGTGCCAAGCCTAACCTCGATGGAGTAGTGACGAGGTAGGTCAGGGCCCTACCGAGAAAACAATAATATAATGATGATAACAAAATAAACAGTTTAAATGATAATAATTTCCGAAATAACAACATTATGATGATTACCGCAACTCTGCACAACAAAAGTGTGCTTACTCAGTAAGTGCCAAGCCTAACCTCGATGGAGTAGTGACAAGGAAGGTCAGGGCCCTACTGAGAATCGAACCCGCAACCCATGTCTCAATAATATCTCAATAACTCAAGATCTCCGGGAATCGAACCCGCAGTCCCTACCAATAACTCAGGATCTCGGGAATCGAACCCGTATTCCCTACAAATAACTCTCGGGATCTCGGGAATCGAACCCGTAGTCCACATTTCAATAATCTCGGGATCTCGGGAATCGAACCCGTAGTCCACATTTCAATAATCTCAGGATCTCGGGAATCGAACCCGCAGTCCACAAACAATATCACTCCGGGTCTCTGGGAATCGAACCCACAGCCCTGGGATCTCCGGGAATTGAACCCGCAGTCCACAAACACATCAAATAAAGAAAACACACAGAGAGAATATAATATGTTAAATTACAACTTCACCGAAATTAGTGCCAACAATTTATCAAGAGTTAAAGTAAATCAACTAGGCAATTAAACATGTTGAATCCCAGCTAATCATGCTTTTCTAAGTAATACCGGGTAATGGTAACGCTTTTATCAGCTAAGAGCAGGAATATCACTAATCGGACAATTCAAGTAAAGTGTGTGTTACAACAACCAGCGCATGTACACGCCCGTCACCTCGCGTACAAGGCATTTAAACTATCACATAATATCCTAGGGTGAAAGTTCCCCCACACGAGGTTAGACAAGCCACTTACCTCGACTCCGGTACAAAACCGCTAAGAGACAACTCTCTTGCCACGAATGTCGGCCTCCACAAGTGTAGTATCTGATAAAATCAATAGAATCACGTCAAAATAGGCCAATTGGGCATTATCCAATCAAAATAACTCAAAATTCACCAAAACCCACAAGTTGCCAAAACCCGACTTTCGGTACGCTTCTCAAAAAATTACGAAAGTTACATTTTCGGATTCCTTATCTCAACACGAGTCTAACCATACCAAGAACACCCAAATCGGACCACAAATGGCCCATCAAATCCTTGATTTTATCCAAGAGGGTTTTCTACCATTTTTAACAAAAATTCTCAAATTAAAGACTAAAACTTGCAATAGATTCGAGCTATACAACCAAAATTGAGTTAAGAGTACTTACCCTTTTGATTTCTCCAAAAATCTCCCGAAAAATCGCCTTACCCGAGCTCCAAATCGTCAAAAATGGCAAATGGGACGAAGTTTGAACTTTATTCTGCTGTCCAGGCATTTGTTCTTCACGTTCGCGGTCCTTCTCTCGCGTTCGCGAAGAACAAACTCCCAGAAATTCATTTTTCCAACTTGCTCGGACAGCCTCTATTGCAATGGTCATAACTTTTTACACACAACTCCAAATGACTATTATAATATGTTTCTGAAGACTAGATTCAAAGAGCTACAACTTTCGTTTTTGAATCACCTCAAAATTCCTTGTAGATAAAAAGATATGAGCTTCCGAAGTAGGACCTGTGCGACAGAAAATCCTTCTTCGCGAACGCGAGGGACTCTTCGCGAACGCGAAGAACAAAGCCTCTGATGGAAATTCCTTCTTCGCGAACGCGATGCCTTCATCGCGAACGCGAAGAACAAAGTCTTAGAGGCCAAATTCTTCTTCGCGAACGCGATAGGACCCTCGCGAACGCGAAGAACAATACCAGATACCAGAACAGCAGTTCAAAAACTTCCAAAAATGACCCGTTAGGCATCCGAAATCGTCCCGAGGCCCCCGGGACCCCAACGAAAACCACCAACATACTCCAAAACATGATATGAACTTGTTCCAATCATAAAAACACCATCCTAAACATCAAAATCACCAATTACACACGGATTCAAGCCTAAGTTTCTTCAAAACTTTCGAAACTAACATTCAATCAAAAACCCGACCAAACGACGTCCGAATGACCTGAAAATTTGCGGACATATCCAAAATCACATAACGAAGCTACAGAAATTGTCGGAATTCCATTCCGACCCCCGGATCAAAATCTCACCTAACGTTCGGATTCGCCAAAATTTCATACTTCGGCATTTCAAGCCTAATTGAGCTACGGACCTCCAAAATACATTCCGAATGCGCTCCCAACCTTGAAATCACCTAACGGAGCTAATGGAACCATCGGATTTCCGTTCCGAGATCGTCTTAACACTGTTCCGGCTACGGGCCATTTTCTAGCTTAAAAGTTCTCATTTAGGGACTAAGTGTCCCAAAATGCTCCAAATTTCAGAACCGACTCTCCCGGCAAACCACAATAGCAGAAATGAACTTAGGGGAACAGTTAAATTAGGGATTGGGGCGTGATTTTCTAAAACGACCGGTCGGGTCGTTACATATAGTTACTTAATAAAAACATGATTTTCAACAATTAGCATATGTACGCACCCGGCACCTCACGTACAAGTCATTTCATATATCAACAATACCAAATCCTAAGGGGAGTTCCCCCACACAAGGTTAGACAAGCTACTTACCTCGAACCAGCTCAAATTCAACCCGGAACCATGCTCTTGCCATGAGTATTCGACTACAAATAGACCAAATCTATTCAAATCAATTGCATAATGTAAATATAACTTGATTTCACTATTTAATTTTAAGCTAATAAGCAAAATTAGGGAAAATGACCAAAACACCCTACGGGCCAACATCTCAGAATCGGGTAAAATTTATAAATTCGAATTCCTCACACTCTCACGAATTCAGTCATACCAAATGTATCAAAATAAACCTCAAATGTTACCTCAAATCACCACTCAAAGCCTTCCAATTAACCAAGCCCTAACCCTAACTTACCGCTGATTTTTCTTCAAATTTCATGCTTAAAATGATAACAATCACCATAGTAACGAGCTTAAGGACAAAGACTTCACCTCAATGAATCCCTCTGAAAATTCCCCTTTAAATTGCTCTCCAAAGCTTCTTCCCATTTGAAAAGAGATGAAAAATAACTCAAATTCGTGAAGGCATCTATTTATATGTTCTGCCCAGTGATACCGCATTTGTGATCCAAATTTCTGCACCTGCGGGACCGCTCCTATGCATAACCAACCACTTCTACGGTTATTCATTAATCCCCCTTATTTGCACCTACGCCGAGGCTCCGCATCTGCGGGCTCGTAGGTGCGACAAAACTTTCGCATTTGCGGCTCCTCCCATTCTTCCTCTTAGTCGCATTTGCAGCTTCCCTTTTCCTTCCACGGGCTCGCATCTACGGTCCCCAAACCGCAGGTACAGTTATAACAGCAAACTTAGCAGCTTCAGCTGCAAATTCCCAACTCCAAACTTCTCGTTAACCATCCAAAACCACCTCTAGGCCTCCAGGACCTCAACCAAAAGCACGAATAAGTCATATACCACTATCCAAACTTATACAAATCTTCAAAACATCTCAAACAACATTGAATCAACCAATTTACATCGGATTCAAGCCTAAGAACTTCAAAAACTTTCAAATTATGCTTTCGATCAAAAAGTCTATAAAACCTCGTCCGAAACTTGAAATTTTGCAAGCACGTCACATTCAACACTATGGAGCTACTCCAACTTCCGGAATTCCATTCCGACCCCAATATCGAACAGGAAACTTCAAAGATTCAACTTTTGGCATTTTAATCCTAATTAAGCTACGGACTTCCAAAACAAAATCCGAACACGCCCCTAAGCCCTAAATCACCCAATGGAGCTAACAAAACCGACAAAATTTCATTCCAAGTCCGTTTTCACACTGCTCCGACTATGGTCCAAATGCTAAGCTTAAGCTCTCTTTTAGGGAATAAGTGTCCCAAAATACTCTGAAACTCAAAACAAATACCCTGGCAAATCAAAATAGTAGAAACAAACATGGGGAAAGAAGTTAATAAGGGATTGGGGAGTTAATTTTTAAAATAACCGGTCGGGTCGTTACAGGTATGACCAAAGAAATAATGTTGAGACATCAACCCAAACACATCTGAAATACACCCAAAGCCCTCTGAACCCCGTCCAATTACACGAATCTGTCCCAAAAAATAACACAAACCTGCCCAAGGACTCGAATTACACCAAACAATATCAAAATCATGAATCGATGATTAAATCCTCCTTTTAACTTTCAAACATTCAAACTTCGGCGAACACGTCCGAATTACACTTTAATATTCTAAAATGATGCCAAACTTTACGTACAAGTCATAAATCATGATACGAACCTATTCGAAGGTTTAGAACCCCAAAAAGACATCAATAATACCAAAGTCCACTTCAAACCAAACATAGGAAGTTCTAAAACTTTTGAATTGTCAACTTTCCATAATAAGCACTGAAATACTTCCGTACCACCCGATACTCAACCCGAACATACGCCCAAGCCCAAAATTATCATACGAATCTATTGGAACCTTCAAATCTCGATTCTAAGGTCATTTGCTTAAAAGTCAAACCTTGGAAATTCTTATAACTTAAAACTTTCGAATTAAGAATTTTCTATCCAAATCAACCCCGATCCTCTTGAAATTCAATTTTGACCACACGTACAAGTCATAAAATATGAAGTGAAGCTATTCAAGGTCTCAAATTGCCAAACGACATGTTAGAGGTCAAAAAAATGAATCGGGTCGTATTCTCCACTACTTAAACATACGTTCGTCCTCAAACATGCCATGCACCGTTCCAGAGTTTTCAAAAAACACTGTTTAATTCCCCGTGCACCTACCTATGCCACCACAACCCATGAGTACATTTTTTCGAGCTAGACTGAAGATCCTTCCTGCTACCTTAGCCCACAAGCCTTAGAACCAAATTTTAACATCTGAAGATCTCTGCGAGACCTGACTCTAATGTACAAACAATGTATCAATCTCAACCCATTGTACCTAAAAAGAACATGCACTCATACTCAAATCACGTAATGCATCGCATAATTCGTATGCCCATAATAACATCCTCCAATTGTAGAAGCTGCAAAATCACTGTCCTGGTGCTCGTATTATGCATCATAACACGCATAAGCCCTGATACAACCCTCGCGATATTGCAATGATAAGAGTGAACCGTAAAAGCTCATAACTACCTGCCAAATCAATAACTCATGGAGTCACTCCGCTTGACAAGATTCACTACCTCATTATAAATTGAATAGTGACATTTTCTCTTTGATATAAAATGGCCAACACATGCTATGAACCTTTCTCAGAGATGAGAAACAAGACTCAAAAAAATAGTGTAACCGTACTCAACATCTCATTATTGCGTTGTGCAACCCGATCCAAATATCATACTAGTGGTGGCGTGCCACCCGATCCACACATATTAATCAATAAGGAAATACCCATCGAGCCATAATGCTCATACATATGAAATGCCCAAATATCGACCACAAGCACGCCAAGTGCATAAATACGACCTTGGGGAGATGGATAGCGCCACACGCTACAAAACTCAAGCATGACTAAGGTGAAATAATGGAAAATCTACATAGGACCACAACACACATGCGAATAATCAAGTTATCTCACAACCCACATGGCATATTATAGTATTACAGAGAATAGCTGACGACTTGAATAACATCCAACATCTGAAGACTACTCCATAATCAATGTTATACTGAATGAATACATTTGACATGATGTAGGGCATAAATTCACGTGAGATCTACTAGCCGAACCTAAAGCCGATTCTGATCATCCCATATTGTGATAATAGTGTTTCAAGGATCTACAATGACCCTATCCATGACAATTAAGAGCAGCCGTCAAATACGAAACAAACTCCCATGGTCCACAACCAAGGAAATAGAGCGCCTCTCAGTCATCACCTTCCTCATTAGTGACAATACCAAAATCCCCATACTTGATTTCAATCTCTAACAATCGAATGACTAACACATCGTACTTGTACGATCTTCCCATGGAATATAACCTCTTAATCTTTCATGCCAAGTAGAAAAATCTAAACATTAATGGCCATCGACCTTGCCATTTTCATAGTAATAGTCAACCATCCGCATTTCAATAACCTACACTTGTTCCACAAAATAGACCATACTCAGGCTGCATGAAAAAAGTGCCAGCATAGTCTAATCATCTGAAATCTTCCCCGCTCCTCCGAGTTTGTGACATTCCTATCAAAATCAAACCATAACATTAATCTTGAATTTCTTATTTCCCTACAGCTCACTGCACCTATCATGCCACTACTCAAGAGTCCAAGAATTTCATCATAACCCCTGAACCACCAATAGAATAGACACTTCATCAGCTAGCACCGCTTTCAGTCCACTTATCTCAAATGAACAATTGAAACACATAACCAGATTCCCATAATCGCAGAAAACGCAACCCTCAAGTCGAAGCCTAAGTTGTCATAACTCTTGTAGAATCTATTTACACATAACAACACTATTAGAATCAAATACCTCCAAATTAATCGAATTATGGTGGTTGTCAAGCCCGCACATACAACCACGGATAACTTTTATAGCTTAACACACTGAAGGAACTACTTATTTCCACGACCATGCTGATTCAAACCATTACTAACTTACTCAACTCCTTCCAATTTACTCTTGACTTGCATTGAAATAATAGTTCTATTCAAACACATGTCACACCTCCTTTTTTCACTGGATAATATATATCGTAAAAAACGTAAATGTGCCGATGTTTTATACTATACCCCGAAAAGGGATATAATAATAATCAGGGAAGGAGTTTTTCCACTTAAAGGACAGTCGGAACGGGATCAATTTATTTAATTATTCATAGTCGCCACTTGGGAAAATAATGGTGTCCCAAGTCAACGGTTTAATCCCGAATCGAGGAAATTTATGACTCTGTAATACAGTCTGCGAAACTAGAAACCTGGATAAGGAATCCTGTTAACCCGGGAGAAGGTGTTAGGCACTCCCGGATTTCGTGGTTTCAGCACGATCGCTCAACTGCAATTTTTGATTTTATCTGATTTCTTTACATATTTTAACTAGGTGCTTTTAATGTTTCGCTTTTTAATTTAGGAGAATTGCGACGTCACGGAAACACATTTCGAGTCACACCGCAACCAGTACGCCTGTGATTTTAATGTATTTCAGTTTCGCCGAGAGTAAGATTTGGGTCACATAAATGCGCACCCGTAATTAAGAAAGTATTTTATTAAAGTCGTGCCTAAAGAGTCTATCGTATTGTTTAATTTTGGGAAACGACCGTGAAGTTTCTAAACGGTCCTTCCAAGTCTAAGTTTTTATAACAACTAATTTGAGGGCCCCGCAATTATGTATTTAGTGCGGCGAGGCTCATCTCACTTTTATTAAAGGCCAATCTTAACACGACTATATTTTCTATTTATTCAATCTATTGGTTTTAAATTGAGATGGACTTTTATTACTTGTAATTAACAATCCAAGCGAATGAACTAATGTATTCCAAATCTGGGCCATGTAACGCCAACCCGGCCCAATACAAAAATCTTTATGCCAAACCCAATTAAGTAAGCTAATTTTGACGTCCAACATCCAGTATAGGAAAGTAAACCGCCAGCGTTCAATTTGTTTGCAAAAAACTATTTTTTTTTTTACTAATTCTTCTTATTTAGATTAAAGTCACGTGATATTGATTTCTCATCTTTGTTTTAAAATGAATACACAATGACAATGACGGTAAAACAGCAGCAAAAATGAAACTAGCATAACTTTCATTTACCAATTTCACTTCTAGTAGCTACCATTTGATAATTAAATGTATATAAAATTCTATTAATTGCTTAACTACCTAATTAAAATAAAAAAGAACCTATGCTAATATTTCAAATATCTATGGCCTATCACTTTGTCCCTGAACAAACAGTTTCATGATTTCATATATGAGCATCCAATTACTACATACTCATCCCTCTAATGTCATTAACATTTACAACCCCAGAATTAATCCAACAGTGAACATAATAAAAATCAGAGTGAAATTGAATCCAGTTTTGAATTTTGTAATCTATCTCAATAAGACTTAATACAAAGCAGAATCTACTTCCTAAAGAAATTTGCAGCAAAACTATTTAATTCAAAGTGAGAATGCGCAGTGAATTTGAACCATATCTTCAATTTCTTCAACAAAAATGAATACACAGGGAGGTAATCTCAGATTTGTACCTGGATAATGAAACGAAGTAGGAAAATCAGTCAGCAATGGATCAACCCAGCAGCAGTACCAGCGATAGATTACAATCAGCAAAGCAGGATGTAATTTCGACTCAATCAAACTTGTTTTGAAATCAACAATGATACCAGAAATACAATCAGCAACAAATTCCAGAACTTCAAAGTTGTTTCCAAATCCAATCTCTCACTCAAACTATTCTTCACTCTAGTGTGTATTTATGTGTATTTGTGTCAGTGTATCCTCCTCTCACTGTTTTCCATACTCACAGGCTCACCAAATCTCTATTTGTGTCCTAGAACTTCCCAGTGTTCTCTCCTTATAGAAATTGGTTCAGAATTCAAACACTAAGAAGAATTCTCCAAAACTCTCCCAATTTTCTCTCAATGTCTCTGTCTAAGATCTGTATGTGTGTCTATGTCTGTGTGTCCCCTGAATACTCTCCAGTCCCTCTGTCTATATAGCTTTTTTAACTTCAACTCCTAATGGTGCCACCCTTAAACTAAACCCTTGCCCATTATATTCTCTGCATAGCCTATGATATTCCCTGGCCTCCCTGACACTGGTTTTGTCACTACAATATGTCTAAGCATGGGGCCTTTTTTTTAAATTAATAATCAGGGGACATTGGTGGGAAACTCTGCTGTACAGCAGGTTCCACCAGCAGTCCTAATGTGCACTACACTCCATCAGTTACACCCTTCGGTTCTTAACTAACAACAACTATATCCAATTCACCACTTAATTAAAACAACAGTTCAAAGGAAAGAAAATTTCGATCCAACAGTGATTCACAATGTGATTTACAGTGTCCATTTCTGCCATAAAACTCCAATAAACAGACCTACGAGACTAATTGACAATATTCAGTATAACTCACATAAGGAACAACAATCAATCATTGACTTAGTGATTCGAAATGCTCAGGCAAACGAAACATGAAAAATGCAGAATTTACTACTTGACAAGTATCGTTTACAGCCAATTCGTGTTTCTATATCGTAATCTACTCCGACATATAAACAAAGCAAGAATGACCAAATAAAGGTCTTACGGGGTAGAAGCAGAACAGATTAAAATCAAACACAAAACAGATAGAAACGAACAACTAAGTTAATATAATGAACACAACAACAAAACAGAAGGAAGAGAATGAGAAATGGGATACCTCAAGAAATTGGACGGACTCGGCTCCAAAGACTTCGAGTTTGCATTCTTTTGAAGTAAACGGACTTTAATTGAAGTGTTTTTCCAACGAAAAACACTCCAATTAAGGTCTATTGCCTTCAAATATCGTTGACTCGACGAAATCCCTAATTTTTCGGTTCTAGGGTTCTTGAGGCTCGACTTTAGGGCTTTAACATTTCTAGTAAGATTCGAGCGAAGCCGGGGTTAGTAGGGGTGTGAGGGAGGTGTGAGGAGTCACTGGTGTGAATTTGGGGTAGTTTGGGGTAGACGTTCAAGTTCCGGCGAACTTCGAACGAATATTCGAGACGTTCGAGCTATATTCGAGACTAACTACTAACGGATCCATGTAGAGGGGGCTTGGGAGATTCTACGGTGTAAATTTGGGAGCCATTGGCCTACCGGAACCGCCGTGAGGCGATTTCCGGTCGGCGAAGTACGGCGGGGCACGGCGGCGTTACATGGGTCTCTAGGTTAAAGGAGATAGACGATAGTGATCGTGGGTTTGGCTTGGGGGGGGGGCTGGATAGGAGATTTGTATTATATACGTAATAGGAAATTCAATCCTGATCGTTGGATCATTTACGATCAACGACCAGGATCGTTTTTCTTAAAGGAAACGACGTCGTGTAATGTTATTATGAGACTGGGTCGGTCTTTGACTGGGAACGGGTCGGGCTGCGAGGAGAAATGGCGACCGATGGATCGAAATGATCCAACGGCTTGGATATCTTGGCCTGTTACGGCGTCATTTGGGCGCATCCGGAGATGGCCTGAGCCGGATTTTGCTTGGGCCTGGGTTGTTCAATCTTCCTTGGGCTTGTTTTCACACCTATTTTCAATTTTATTAACTAACTCCAATTAAACCAAAAGCTACCTTAAACAAATCAATTTAAAGGGAATGAAATTACACCTATTAATTAACACTTGATGATTAACACAATTTATGCATTCAAATAAAATCACATGATGATCGAGAAACGAGGTGCACACATTTTTTTGTGATTTTCTTACGATTAATTCCTATGTCCGATTTATTCTCATAAACGCGCACTTAATTCCCAAATATGCAATGCGTATTTCTTGTATTTCTAGCTAAATAAACACACATACCAATGCTAATGCTCCGGAGAGATAGCACAAAATCCACAAAAATCAAAATGTAGCACAAAGCTATTTTATTTTGAATCTTTTGGGAGTAATTTTCATGTAGGGCAAAAATCACGTGCTCACAACACATAATGGACCTCAAACAACACTCATTTTGAGTTACCCAAATCACGAGACCACATCATCTCAATACCTATCATCCATCCGATACCCTCCTTATGCACTCAATTATATCTCCAACTGACACACCCGTTCTAAAGAACCTCCTGCAAATTCGTAGCTATTTCTCCCATTTCTCTAATACAACATTGTAGACCCGATGATAACATAGAAATTTCCCAAGTATTCTTCACACTCTACTGCACAACCCACTTCTTAGCCACATAACGAACCCAAAAAACTTCAAACACCGCACTTTAATTCTTGAACCCACTAGAACCATTGTTGAGATTCACCCACTTTGTCCTGGTCCCGAATATGTAACCAATCTCTAGTTATGTGCTAGTACACGAAAACTTTTGAAGAAACAACCTGATGAATTATTTTCTTTGCCTATCACATCTATATAAGGGATAAATTTTGAGTCATCCTCAACACCTACACCTGAATTAATAAGGTGAAATATAACACATAAATGTCAAATTCATTATCCAAAATTTCTTGTCCTCTTGTTCATAACTAATGCACTACCCGAAACTACACAGGCACACAAACACATTATGCACTCATAGACAATAGGCTCCCCACTTTAGCTTTGTGCTAAACCACCTAGATCCAAACCCAACAACGACCCCTTCTCCCAAGTTACCATGATCCCACATCGTTGCTCATCCAAATTTCTCATAAGCTCTTGTTGGTCAAATTATAACACACCCCAATTTATCCACCACAATCATACACTCGACCTCCTAACCATCGTACCATCTTCATCAAGTGACCAAGCTCACCTCGTAGTACTTTCATCCTACATCGGGCAGAAAGTAAAACTCTTCGTAGGAACCTCATTAAAATCACACAACCCCTAACTTGCTCATAGGAGATAGCCAACCTGTGTACGCTCATATTGGCCTCCTCCAACGTCATTGTTGTTTTTGCGTCCATTATGAAATTGACTGACCTTCCTAGGTCCACATTGATCCGCCATTTGTAAAAGTGCTTTCATTCATTAACATCACCTGAAGTTCCAACCTATATTTGAAACTAGAAGCCGTATTGCATCCAAAACAATGATCGAACACTTCACTTTTTCCTACATTCTAATCAAGCCCTTATGGTCACATTCAAAATTCCTAAGCATCCACCTCAGGGATCATCTCCCTTAAACCATTAACACTAGAAACACTAATTTGATCATGAAGTCACAACACACAACCATCTCCAATAAATTCCTCTTAGGTTCCATCTCACAACACCATGCCTAGAGGCTAACAAATAAAGACCAACATCCAATGAGCCTCAATGCATTCAATCAAGGACGATGAAACCATAATATTAATAAGAATTCCAACAATTTCTAAAATATCAAATCTCGACCGTAAGTAACACTAGTACTAGGCTGAAATGGCAAAACATCCCTCCACAAGGAAACGATAATAGACCACTCAAATATGTAGGGAGATCCTGCATCACATCTGCAGTACCATTACAACTCCTTGATGCCTAATTGATAACAAACGCTCAACATCATATAAGAATGAGTAGGAAGGAAATGAAGGCATAAGCTTCAATAGAACCAAATCGCACAACGAGGAATCAAGAAGGGAAGTGCTCCTAACAACCATATAGACCCACGAAGATTAGTACAGACGTCTCTGTACAGATCCGTGAGACTTTACTAAACTTTCTCATGACTCGTGAAACCCAAATGAGCCTAGCGCTATGATACTAAGCTATCACGACCCAAAATCTAGTATAGGTCGTGATGGTGCCCAACGTCGATGTTAAGGAAGCCTACAGTGAACTACCAACTTAATTATTCATTTATTATTTTTAAAATCATGAAACTTATTATATAAAGAGATCAATATATTTAAAAATAGTAGATACATACAATCTAATTAAAATATAAAGTAAAAGTATGTCAATGTAAAATAATCCATAAATAAATTCTAGAACACCCCTAAAACCCAATGTCACAAATGCATAAGCATCTACTAGGAAATACAATAAAAATACAACATATGTCTGAAATACAAGATAAACAAGTTAATGTAAATAATTATGATGGAGACTCCATATGCTGCAGATCATAACATAGGATGAAACTCAACATAAAGTCTCCTCGACAGTTGTGCATTTGCGCCAAAAAGACCACCAGAAATATATACATGCATAATAAGTGTCAAAGTGTAGCATAAGTACATAAATCAATGCGTAACCAGTAAGTATCTGATCTAACCCTGAAGAAGTAGTAACGTGGGAATATATAAATCAATGCTCAATGCGTAACCAGTAAGTATCTAATCTAACCCTGAAGAGGTTGTGATGAGGGATCAACATTGACACTTACTAGTGGTCCACTAAATCAAATATAATAAAGTAGATAAGTATGAAACGTGGTAAGTAATGAGTACAGATATAGGCAAATAATATGGTTACATCGGAATAATGAACCAATTATCGAATACTTCCTCAAATGGATTACATAATGGTCACTTACCAATCAATGGTCACATCCCATATTAGGAAATTCATGAGTATGTGGACTTTTTATCAAGTTTCCCACGATTATGCCGAGGCAAGCAACCTGATCTCATAAGAGTGTTTCATAGAAATTGCTGAGGCAAACATCCCAATCCCATTAGAATATGAATCTTTTATGGGTATTTGACCCCACTCACAAATATGCATGAGTTATGATATTCAAGAAAACTTTTTGATGGATACGCAAAACGTAGAAGAAATCAGTAGGGAAGTACAATTTCTACGTCTGAACAAGTAGCTCATTAAGTATGTAAAATAGTGATTCCATTACTATACGTGAGTCTGGTCTCAGGTCATAATGTGAATTAAAGCAATTGAACACGAATAATGCAAATAATAATACAATTAAAGCATGGCATGGGACTAAGTCTACCCGGATATAATCAGGAATTATAGGATACGTACGGACACTCGTCACCTCATACGTGTGTTGACTCCCACAATATGTAGCACATAACAAATATAACACCTACGTGATAATTTTTCCCTCACAAGATTAGACAGGAGACTTACCTCGCTTTAAATAAGGTTATGCTCTTACACTGGCAGGGTAAGTTTTCACCTATTATGAGACCAAGTCAACAAATGTCATAAAGGAGATTAAAGACAAGGAAAGTATTGTACCAAACATGGTTAACTCAACTATACAGACTAAGATTTACATCTAAACATGAGGCAGTTATGTTCAGCTTGTAAACAATTATCATTCAACTATGATAAACATAGTTATAACCTATTTTTATGAAAAGATAACTTGATCATAACAGGATATATGCAGAAGGATTACTGATATTTATAAAGGTTCACTTTAATGAGACAGCAAACACTTACATAAAAAGGAAATCATTTAAACTTCACATGCTTAAGCTAAATAGTGGATGATTAAACTATGATCTTTCAGTTTTGTGCTAGTTAGAATTATCAAACAACAATCTCGACTACAGAACAAAAGAATGCATGAAACATTATGGTATAGATAGAGATCACAACAGAATCGTTGAAAGAAAACAAGAACTGTAGGAAAGAGTGAGAAGTCACTAAGGCACATTAAAGAAACTTAGTCATGTAAACTATTTGAAATCAGAATGAAAGTCATTAAGTTCACATAGAAACTCAATCAATGCCAATTAAAGATATTCATAAGTATGTCAAATGACCACAAATTAACAACACACTATTATGAATTGGAAATAACATCTACACACTAATGACGAACATCATAAACAAATACATTCAATAAAAAAATAATAGCATGTTCGTGATACTTGAATAAAATAATCAAAAGAGAAAAGTTGGAGGTGTAATAACCTTCTCTAGCGCAGTAAACCAAACAGAGATTCTTTCTAATTGCCTAGAGCCAAAAGCTTCAAGCTTGAGCAGTGAAAAAACTCAGAAACGAAGAGATAAAACCAGAAATAAGTAAGGAAACTTCAGTTTTTATAAAACATTAGTGTTACTTTTTTTACGCTAGGTCTGGTCTTGTAAGTGAGAGCATTGAAGGCTATTGGCATTCAATGTCTCTAGGGTTAAACAAGATTCAAAATGATAGTGAAAGATGACGATGAGCCGATGATTAGAGCAGAGTTTGTAGAATCAGAGTGAATCAGAGTGAATCTGAGGGAAAATGAATGAGACTCTTACCTGAGTGCACGATAGCCATTACAAGTGAAGAATTCATCGGGTAAGGGCCGGAGGTCCAGATGTCATTGCATTTGACATCTGATTCAGAATAATCATCATGCAGAGCTCACGCATGCTCTAATTTGGTCACCACATAAGGAAATCTGAGAACTTGAGTTTTCATCTTCGTGTCTGGGTCAGAAGACTCGAGATTTTGAATCTCTATGATGAAACGGGAAAGCAACAACCAGAATCACGGATAGGGTAGTATAAAAATGATTCTGGGTTAATATTTGTGACCTTTCACAAATTTGTGCAAGGTCTGAAGTTGATTCATTCATGGAAAGTCGAGAGAGTTTCGAGAGGAAAAGGAAATAGAGGCGGAAGAGTCAATAGGAAATGATTCTTGGGTTTTAGATATTTGTGGGGGGGGGGGGGTGTCTCTATGTTAAACTTAGGAGATCAATCTAGGCCATTGA
Organism: Nicotiana noctiflora; assembly: GCA_032618575.1. Classification (NCBI taxonomy): domain Eukaryota; kingdom Viridiplantae; phylum Streptophyta; class Magnoliopsida; order Solanales; family Solanaceae; genus Nicotiana; species Nicotiana noctiflora. Next base: position 190,973 of record JASVEL010009406.1, read on the forward strand.
TCTTTGAGATCAACAATCCTGATAATTTGAGATAAAACATATTTTATGGACGAAATTTGAGAGCCGTTAGAACTCTTGGTTTCAATGAAAAAGATTAAGCTCACTAGGGCTATTAATATTAAAGGAAAACAGAGACAAGTTCAGAGTCATTGGTCTGTGGGATGGATAGCTTGGAACAACAACAACAACCCAGTATAATCCCTCTTAAACTGCCACCGGTAGAAATACTTATTTGCACTTGGAGTTTAATAATGCGGTACGAATACATATTAGTATTAAACACCTTGCTCTTGGGGAAGACTGAACTCACAACCTCTCGGTTGGAAGTGGGGGTTGATTACCATCAGAGCAACCCCTCTTGTCTAATGGATAGCTTGGAACGGTTGTGTTTATTATGTTAGTGATTGAGATCGATGACGTGGCACACTGTGATTGGTTCAAATGTTATTGCAAGGATCGCCATGGTGGATTGGAGGGGCTTTTTGGACTGGGTTAATTCTGAATTGGTTTTGGGTATTGGGCTGGTTTTGATTTAAAGAATGGTCAATTTGTGTGTAATAAAGAATTGCAATCATAGTCTTTAACCTCTTTTGATCCCTTTATAATTAAATTAAATAAGCCTAGTAATTTTTAATAAAATGTAGTAAAATTATAATTATTATACACATTAATAACTATTGTAATTGATTATTTATAAATATTTTATTTTTTGAATTATAGCATTAATTCCAAATAATTAACATAGTAGTCTAATTAACTAGAAATTAAGAGTAATTTATCAAATTAATTATAAGGCCTATGTGGGGTGTGTGTGTGTGTGTATATATATATATATATATATATATATATATATATATATATATATATATATATATATATATATATATATAAAAGTTATTTTAATAATATTAAAATATTAAGATATTTGTAATTACATAATACTAATGCTAGGTGATTACTTTTAAAACTAATAATTAATTAATTTGTAGAAATTGGTATTTATTACTAGAAAATATTTTAAAAATATTTATTTTAAATAATTAAGTATAAGTAAATTTATTTTGAAAGGGAGGGTCAAAATTGATCGTCAACTGCTACCCCTCTTTGACATGATACGATGAAAGAGTTTTTGGGCAAAGAAATTAAACCAAAACAAATTTTATCCCGACTCTAGGCATACATTGCTAGAGTGGCATGAAGATTATGAGCTGCAAGATTAGGAGTTAAGGAAGATTGTGGGAGAATTTTGGGAAGAATTTTGGAGAGATTGGGGTTGAATTCTGGCTTTGAATTGCTTATATACCTCGGGCTTAACCAAGCCTTATGTAGCTCTGGAGTGAAGATCTTTTGAGGAATCGATACTCGTAGGAATTTTCCCAATATCGTATTTTGACAATACGAAGAGACGGACGATTGGAACTCATGATAGCTTGAATTTTGCGACTTCATTTGAAGGATTTGAAAATTTTGAGTTTCACTGGTCATTTTGTGCTTGAACATGGATCCTTGGCCCGCTAATGGTTTTGTTGTCCCTCATACCATTGTAGCTTGATTTGCTGCTTAGAAAGAGTTCCACGTTGTGATGTTTGTTCCTGCAAAACAAATGAATACACGCATACCAATATATTACAATTAAGAATATATTAAGATATGATGTAAATGATGATGGGATGATGATGTCTGGCTACCGACATTCTGTTACTCGGGATTGGGATGATAGAATACTTGATCTTGACTCGATTTGTTAGCCAGGTTGTGTACCATTTTGCAGCTGTCAGAGCATTTGAAAATTATCTCCGCATGTTTGGAGATCTTGATTTGTAGAGTGCATCTTCGCTTGTTGGAAGAGCTTTGCACTAAGAAATGTTTCTTCTTGTTGGGAGTGATTTATTTGTAGAGTGCGTATCCGCGTGGTGGGAGAGATTTGCACTGAAATGTAAAGTAATCTCTACCTCGGAGTGATTGATTAAAACCGTAATCATAACTGAAGATACATGAGCAAAACGTCGAAACATTCAAAGTAATAGTAAAGGAAATAAAATCATGCCCAAGAGATACTCTTAACGGCAAAGCTAAGTTGTGGCTAGTGATTGGCAGAACATCGGTGACAAGGTTTGCGACTATCTATTCTAGCATTCATTGTGAAAGAGCGATGATGCAGATTTTCTATTGGCGAGATAAACAGTTTGTTATATATAAGGCTCTGATTTGGTGAAGTCGATGTTCGATTTGTACTGGGCACTCCAATCAATTGAGCTGATGGTTTGCTATATACTGGACTTCAATTGGTGAAGCTGACGACTTGTTTGTACAAGGTGCTCCAATTAGTTGATCAGGCAGTTTGCTATATACAGGGTTTCCGTTGATGCTTCCAATGGACCATTTTGTACAAGGTGATCCAATTGTTTGAGCTGGCGGTTTTTTATCTCTAGGTTTTTTCCCGTATCAGTGGTCTGACTCCGAGTTACCTACAAAGGATTCAAAGATTAGCCCTAGTTGTATCAGAAAAAATCAAGTAATGGAGAAAGAGAGATAATCTTAGGCGTGTGGAGGTTCCGTCATTTGCACCAGTGTGGTCTTAGTGCTTCCTTACTCCCTGTTGACCCTACACTAAAAAAAAATTATTAATGGGGGCAGGAAAGTTGGTTTATGACGACCACAGTATTGGTTTTTCCCGTCCTTTGATATGGTTACAGTGCGAAGTTCGGTAGGTGGAATAAATTATTATATTTTTCAAAATATATTTTGAAAATACTTTGATTTTAAAGGAAAATGTCGTCGTTCCGAATTGTGACATGTTACAAAATGTTCTCCGCATACGAGTATATCTTCTTAAAAACTTTGTCCTGTTGATGTCGATCTTCTGTGATGCTTTAGACAACATGACTGCTTGCCCGTGATTGCGCCTAATTCAAACTAATGCATTACGAATGTTTTCCTACGGTTATGACCAAACCCTTTCAGGTTGACTACGTATCCAAAATGAATCAGGTCTGAACGTTGTTCATGGATTTTGATAAAATATGATGAAGATGATCGAGCTTGACTTATGCATCATATGTATCCAAATGGAATTAGGTCAACGTAGTTCGATTACAACAGAGGCAAAATGATGAGATTAAGAATGAAAATGGCCGAGTCTGACTCAGACTACCAACATATCCAAATGGAATCAGGCTAGGACGTAGTTCAATTATAAAAAATGATTGCATCTGATGAGGATTGCCTACGTATTCCTTTCTAAGGAAATCAAGTCGGCATAGTTCCTGAGCAACATACAAAGTGATATTTGGTTTTTCTATTTAAAAATAGAGGGGAGGGGGCAAACCACACCCTATGTGGGTTTCTTACATATCCCTACGTGAGAATTCAGGTTGAACATGGTTCTATTACAACAAAACCTAACTTTATTTGTCTTCAAACATAGTAACTCTTGATTGCACCTGAGTTGATGTGCTTCGAGTTGATTCTTCCATCCATTTCTGCCAGAATTAGAGCTTCACCCAACAGTGTTAAACCATGTATGGACCTTATCAATTTGGTAGGAACTTTTCTTTGGCTTCCTCTTGGTAGAGAAAGATTTTCTTCAAGACCAACTACCCTGGTGCAAACTGATGAGGCTTCACTCTCTTGTTAAATGCACTGGCCATCCTGTTTTGATATAGTTGACCATGACATACTACATCTACTCTCTTCTCGTCGATGAACACGAGTTGCTTCTGTATGACCCGTATCCACTTTGTGTTGTTCAATTTTGCCTCTTGAATGACCCTTAACGATGGTATTTTGACCTCTGCGGGTATTACGGCTTCACTATCGTATACCAATGTACGTCGTTTCTCCAGTAGATGTTCTCATGGTGGTTCGATACCAGTAAGGTGAAAGATAATTTCGCGTGCCATCGCCTATGATTTTCCACTATTTTTTGTAGAATCCTCTTGATATTCTTGTTGGCTGACTCGATGCCCCATTTATTATGGTCTGTAGGCTATGGAATTGTGGTGGACGATTCTGAACTTCTTGAAAATTTCTTTCATGAGGTCGCTGTTGAGGTTAGCGGTATTTTCAGTGATGATAGACTCCAGTATTCCAAGTCTACAGACAATGTTGTTTCGGACAAATTCTGCCACTAATTTCTTTGTGACGGCCTTGTAAGTAGATGTTTCGACCCATTTAGTGAAATAGTCAATAGCTACCAAGATGAAGCAATGCATGTTTGATGCGGCATGCTTAATAGGTCCAACCAATTCCATGCTCTAAGCAGTGAACGTCCACTGTGAACCCATTACGCCTAACTCATTTGGCGGAACCGGGATGAAATCATCGTGAATCAGGCACTGTTGACACTTTTGTACATAGCGGATAATGTCGCTTTCTGTAGTCATCCAAAAGTATCCAGCTCTCAAGATCTGCTTAGCTAATGTTAACCCATTCATGTAGAGTATTCACATTCCTATATGTATTTCTTCTAATAACCTTGTTGCATCGGCAATATCTACACATCTCAACAAACCTAAATCTGGGGTCTTCCAGTACAGGACTTTCCTATTGGGGAAAAAGTAGTTTGTCATCCTCCTCAAGGCTCGCATTTGATCATTAGTAGCATTCTCCAGGTATTCTATGGTTGCAAGAAATTTCCTGATGTCGTGATACCATGGTTTACCATCTGGTTCTTCATCTTTGTGGAAGAAATAGGCATGTTGATCCCTGATCTCGACCTCGATGGGGTCGATGTAGTTCTTGTCTGGATGCTGAATCACAGATGATAGGGTTGCAAGGGCGTCAGCGAACTTGTTCTGAATCCTAAGGACGTGCTTGAACTCAATCTTCGTGAACTTCCTGCATAGCTCTTAGGCAATGCAGGTACGGAAGTATCTTGACATTCTTGGTGGACCATTCCCCTTGGACTTGGTGTATCAATAGATCGGATCCCCTATGATCAAAAGTTTTTTGATGTTCTTGTCGACTGTCATTCTGATCCCAAGGATGCACGCTTCGTATTCAGCTATATTATCGGTACAAGGGAATCTTATCTTGCCGATGTTAGATAGTGTTGTCCAGATTCCAAAATCAAGACTGCTCCAATTTCGACTCATTTGAAGTTTGCTGCTCCATCGAAAAATATTCTCCATCCAGGGTACGTTTCTACAATATCTTCTGCAGCAAACAATACATCTTCATCGGGAAAATACGTAGTAAGTGGCTCGTAATCCCCATCCACCGGAACAGGGAACTACATCGTTAGCAGTATCTCTCCACCAACTACCACAAAGAAAAACCATACCATCGCTGGAAAATGACCACTAGCGGACCACATTCTTCTTGCTCACCAGACTCCTTTGGAAAACCCATGAACGCCATGGATACGATCGCAAAAAACCATCGAAAAAATTACTTTGTATTTTCATAGTTTCTTGATATGTTTCAAAATATAACCCCATTAATAGATCTGTTTATTTAGCTGCCCTTTAAAAAAAACTCGAAAAAAAATTCTTCTTCCTTCTAATACTATACTTTTAAGTTTTCTTGTTGAGTATCCACAAAATCTAATAAGGAGGGTAGGGGGCAGGGCGGGGTGTGAACAAAATTGGAAAAACAGGGGACAAGGAAGGGGTTCAGGACATGTAGACCCGAAGGGGAAGGGATCTTTTAATGATTTTTTAGAGGGTGTAACGATTCATTATTCTAACTCAGCAAAACAAATGCCCATGAGCTCAATCAAACGGTGAGAGGTATTTAAAAATTAGTTTTAAGCAAGTTCAAAAACTACATGAAGAACGAAAACCAGCATGTCAAATCGATGCAAGTAAAGGTGTCTGTTAAGATGTTCTGTCCACAAAAAGACTTCTTTTTCCACTTAGAATTACGATATTTTCAAGTATTCTATTTTCTATTTTACTATCAACTTCAAATATATTTTTTTTCTTTTCAATATTTTAATTCTCCTAACACTTAGCAGCGGAGTTTATCTAGTGTGTCCAGGGAGGAGATAGAAATGATCATCTCAACTTTCAGTCGTTCTCTGTTTTTCAATGTTTGGCTCATGAATCTGCCACCTCGTGAGATGTTTTGTGCCATACATAAATTCAATGTCAAAAAGTATTATAAAACATGAAGCCAACTAGTTTGTAACTGAGTCATACCAACTGTTGTTATACGCTAATTACTGCGCAACTCCCTTGGCTTATGCTTTAAAACACAGCCTGCAATTTTATGGTTTCTTGACTTGCATCCTGAACTATTGGTATCTGGATGTGCTAGTGTCGCAGAAGTCGCTCAAAATCGTAGTCTCAAACTCGCCATTGTAGTAGACCTAGAAAAAGCTTCAGTTACGCGAGAACTATATCACTCAGCCATCCCGCAGCAGCGCCCTAGTAGAAACATTTAGGGTAGATACAACCACATGGCAGCAAGAATCAATAATATTATGGAATAAATGGACCCTTGTAATTTGAGGTACAAAAATTGCAAATGTTCGTAAATTTTGGTCACCCACCCAATTGGTGCTCCAGCCTGCTTTCAGGCCTTGATTCTGCAAGTTCTCTAGTGTGTGTGTTTCTCCTATTTTCCAGTATGCTGTCGTAGAAAACATAGTTTACACATTAAAAATGAGGACCGGCTATAGATGCAATCCAGCTTTGACCAGATGAATTCATCCTCCATATCTCTTCTAGAAACATTGAGATCACGGCGACCAACATCCTCAACAGACAGTTCGACCATAACAGATGGATGCAATGTAAAGATTCTTGGACCATTTTTCCTGAGAAATGAATGCAAGCAATAAGCAACCAGATACAGGGAAGAACGAAAAGCTTACCTGCATACTATGTAAAACATATTCCACAAACTTCAGTGCATTTGATGATTTAGTAATTACAGAAATATGAGAGCCTATGATTTGAAGTGGGAGTAGAGAAAAGGTAAAACAAGCCAATAAGACAGTCTTAATAAAGTTATCCCTTTGTGAAGATTTGGAAGAACAGGGGGAGAATAACTACTGTTTATTCCTCCAGTTAAGGAAAACGCAACATGCAAAGGAAACATCTGATTATGAGAGAGACTGATCACCTTTACATGGGTGCTTGGGAAGGCAGATGTCCGCAAGGTCTCTTGAGTCTCATCAATCATTTTACGTCTTGGTACGCTCAATATGAAGGCTGCTTGATCAGCAGTAGCAGCCATAGAAGTTATTCGATAACCACTTTCCCATCGTCGATGTATTCCTTCACTTGGGTAGAGAAAATCAAGCTCTACAACCTGCATGGAATCGTCTATTTTAAGCTTCTTCTATTTGGAGGGAAAGAAATGCATTAGAAGTGGTCACCAAATGGATGCTATCTTACCTGTTCAGAATATCCAGAATTTCTGGACATCACCACGCCCCACCGGCTGCCAGCAGTGGTCATGGATGTGACATGGAAACCTTCTTTCCACTTTTTATTTATCCATTTAAAAGGAAATGATTCACTTACTTTGTAAGACTGTTGTGTATAAGGAGTTCCTGTTTCAGCAAGCACCAAGAGTAGTCAATAGAGTGTTTATAGACACATGGACTAAAATTCTATTCAACTATCTTCAGCAGGTGAAACCCTAACTAGCAAATTGCAGCCGCTAATAAAAGTACAGCTCATCAAGCAGGCATACATGGTGATTATATTGAGAACAACATATGCATCAAGAGGAATTTGGTATCCTTTTTTGAATTCTGGGTCAACCAAAACCAGATAAAAGTTAACCATCTATAATAATAGTAGAAGCAACAACCATTATCATGAGACGGCTGGCATGCAATCATCCATTCTAGTGATGGGATGCCATTTTCCTTCCGGTCTTTGCCTTGGAAAATCCAAGGCTATTCTCGACCAATACTGGATAATATAATTTCGACAGAAGACCACAAAAGAAGTGTTCCTGTAGCTTTTCCTTGTCCCAGGAGTCTGACAGTTGAGCTCATTTTCTGGTGAGCAGTCATGAACCATAGGCAACCTCAACCTTGAGGAGACTACAAAGTGCTAGGTAGGCGGCAATGAGCAATTAAGTGGTGTCTAAAATAACTTGATACTACTTTTTCAGCAGTTATCTGCACATTGGTTAAAGCCCTGATATGCGAATCAATTAGATCATACTCCTTTAATATCTAACCTTTGGACATAACAACTAAAGAACTTCCATTAGCTGCTCCGGCTATTGCGCTGATATAATAGTTCTTCTCCCACTGTTCCATTATCCAATCCTAAGAAGAACAAAAATGAGTTATAGGTAAGAACCTCTCCTGCAGAAGAAGTAAAGGGACAAAAACTATAGGTGATTCAGATGACAACCTTATGGAGGAAGACAGCTGAAAGATCGTAAACCTGGGACGAGAAACCAGTTCCTGCATCCATGATTAAGGCCCAAAGATTGGCAGCTGAAGCCACACAGCTGATGTAAAGACCATCTTCATTTCCCTTGTCAACATGCTGTTGGAGCCTAGAGTCTGCAACATTGTAGTGATATCTACAAAATCCAACATTAACACTTCCCTATCAGCAGCCCACACTAATATAGAATCAAATGCACTTCGGAAAAAAGCTAACAGAAACTACTAACTGCAACACTTTAACACGTGGGTGGTTCATCCGAGCCTAAAAGAGAGTATGCTCCAGCCCCTTTAGGAAACAATTATAGAAGAGGCATATAGTAAATGCATATGGGGAGATGATTTGCACAATATTTCCTAGTTCAGAGAACATTCAGTATGTGACTAACTCATGCACTTGACAGTTAAATGTGTTTATATGCCGGGCGGATGCACTTTAGCTCAGACGGTGCAAAACAATGACATTACGTATAACAAAAACATAGTACTATTCTAATGAGGCTATTATGAATACATATCAAGAAACGAAAACTCGTCCATGAGAGCTGTAATAACATAAATAAATTGTGCATTACTAATATGATCTGAATTGTGCTTTTAAAATTACTTTGGACATTGATTTGTTCATTTGTTCCCTTCTTTAAATGTTGGCATCGGTTACAAAAGATCCTATGTACGCCTGTTTATGTGAAGCTATGAGGTCAAACAGTTTATCTAGGAATGACCAAGTTTGTGTTAGCAGACTACACAGAACTATCACATTTTATTAGAAAGAACCACTCATACACAGAACTATCACATCGCACAAGAAAGCTTGGCAGCGGATACATTTAAAGTTGTGCCAATAAACACATGCAAGCAGTGGAGGACCCAGGAATTTGTGCAAGCGGGTCAATCTTAGTACATAACTTAAGTCATAAAACAATAGTTGTCGAGTCGGTTCAAATAAAATATTTATACAAAATTTACGCAGCTTTAATCGTTATTTATACATATGCACAGTACTATTTTTTGATGAAACAGGTACAGTTGAACCCACTTGCCACCACGGTTGTCTGCCACGCACACGTGCATTCTCTTCTTCCAGGTTGATATCTTGTTCAGGTGGATGAAGTGGTGCGAAGATGTTCATGTATGTACCATAAAACATGCATGCAAGTGTAAGCACATGGTTATTTTCTTTTCTTCTGGTTTGGAGTATCCCTATCCCTTGCTCAGTGGAAGAGAGAAACGTGTCATTTTTATGCTCCCCTAGAAACATCAATTATACTTCAGAACACCCAAAAAACAAGCATTCATTCGAAAGGTAGCACTCAGGAATAACGAAATAGCAAACTTTTATCAAAATGGTCCATGGACTCTGCCCTACTTTCCTTCCTGGTCCCTCAGATGTCACCCTTAGAGAATATAGTCCACCAACGGCACCTTTTCTTAATAAAGTAGTCTAACAATTAAAAACGTGTCAACTCCCAGAGGGAATTCTCAGAAGGGTATTAGGTGAAACTACAAATAAAAGTGTGAAACTAACTTTTTCCATGAAAACCCATAACCCTATTACCCTCGCAATACACCAGCATGTTAGTACATTATAACGACTTTTTCGCTGCTCACCTTACCTTCAGGAAATTCAGATCTTCCCTCAACCTTCCCCCAAACAACCACGCATGTCTTTACTTGACCTCTCCTTTAAGGATCGTCATGACACAATCTGAGAACAAAAGCCTCGTCAGTCTCTTGATTTTCCCTCCCACCTTCCCATAAACCTCTTTGTTACCCAACTGCTCCTCTCCAGCTCCAGCTCCAGCTCCAGCTCCACCAGTTCAGATTTGTGCGTTTGTAGAACGGGAACAGATCCTCAAAAGGAATCCCTGGGAACAATGGAAAACACAAAAGATATCTTGATAACGATTACTCCTGCTCCTCGAGAGCTCACAGGAAAGAATTGATGCTCCTATATCCTCAGTATGAGTGGTTAAAAGGGCGAAATTATCTACATATATCCTTCCTCATCATTTCCGTAAGTTTTTGGAAAAGAGGAGACAAACTCTTCTATTTTCCCAATATAAGCATTAAGAACATAAATGGAAAGGTCCTCTTACTTCCTGTTCTCTTTTACTTGCAAATCAACCAGGTGAAAAGATCCTTCCCCTTCTTCTATCTTATACCATAGTCATTTTTCCTCAGTAAAGAAAGCATTTACCGGAAGTTAGAAGTTCCACAACTTGCATTTTTGGAAGAAAAACATTGGTATTCAAGAAGCCTATCTTCAAATAAATACTTCAAAAGTTCTACATTAGACATGCAGCTACTTCCTCGTAAGTCCACTCTGCTCCGAGCTTTCTATACTCCTAAAAGGTATCACAGATGCACATGCCTAGTAGCCATGCATGCAATAGAATACAGAAAGTCACAGCGCTAACTCACTAGTCTGACAATAGACCCTAGGGAGATATTTAGCCTGGGAATATTACTTCCAAAGTTCCAATAATGGCAGGTAATTATGAGTTCTGCCGTACTTGATTCCAGAGAAAAGAGATACCACGGCGTCAATGAAGGCATGCAAGTGTAGTTTTCATCATATCTAAACCATTTACACAACAACTTATCACTAATAACTTTTTTCTTAACGGTCACGTCCATGTCAACTTGCGTGCACCCTCGACTACTCCCCTAGGTATCTGCTACTTCCATCGGCACATGTCTGCTGCCAAGGCTTAGAGCCTTAGATGGAAGTGAAGATGTCACCGAGCATTTTTGTCTCCGTTAGGCCCTGGTTTCCCATGGTTTTACCCACTTCATTAACCGCTAGGTTACACCCTTGGGTGCATAACTTATCAGCAATAACTTATGCGTCTTTAAAATATTATTATTACATGCTCCAAAAGCATTTTTACAAGCTTAAGGATATAATCTTTTTTCTCATTAGAGAGGCGAACAACATTAATGAACTGATTCAGCTTCTTCATTTTGATAACTTGTTTTTGATTAGTTACCATACCTTTGGCGTGATAAATAATTTTGAAAAAGCTAAAAAGCAGTGGTTTCCCGAACACATAACACGGTTAGTCCCCCATTTACTAGATCTTATGAAGTTCAAGTTCAACGAAGTTCAGTTCTTTTCCAGAAGCTTATTAAATATTACTTAATTAACGTGCTGATAAAAAACTTAACATAGCAGCTATTTCACAGCTGTTATCCATATGGAACATGCAGCCATTCACGTATACTTACGAAGATCATGCACAGAAGCACTTGAATCCCGGTTAGCTTACAATATGTTATAGAGCATATACCTACACCCTTGGCAAAATTTTAGAAGTTGCAGCAAAGTCTTTTCTTCCATAGGAAAAGCTCCTATTTCTCCATATGCACATTATGAAGAGGCACCAAGCAGCTACTCGGAAGTTAGATCATGGATATTAAATTTGACAAATCTAAACCAAAGGTCAAATCTAATGTGCCAAATCAGAAAACTTATATCATGATTCATGAAATAGCAATTTCAGAGCTGTTAACCATATGAAACACTCAGCAATGTATGCATACCATATAAAAATCATTCACAGGAAGATATGTTTCCCAATTAGCGTGGAATATTTTTTTATCAAGTCCCAATAAGATATTGTAAAGCATAGATTAAATCCTCGCTAAATATTATAAGAGTTGCAACCAAGTACTCTTTTCCTTGGGAACAGTTCACATTTCTCTTTAGCACACACTATGAAGAGGCATCAAGAAGCTGCTCAGAATTTCACTCAGTAAATGAAAGCACAAAACAAATACTTGATAAAAACTATTGCAGTTATGTACTTGTTTGCCTGGTGAGTATGCATACCATTACTCAGCCAGGACTTTTGTTCGTCCAGGAATTTTAGGAGTTATGGTGAAGTCATATTTCTTCGAGTTGAAAGTTTGGGTTCATTTAGTAAATTTCATGAAGAAGCGCCTTCGGAGACTCAATAAGAAGATATTCAAATAGATCAGATAAATTGATACATTCAATCTAGAGACAACAAGCACGGAAAGGCATCTACAACTCCTACAGACGCTTTTTGCCACATACAGAATCTTCGAGGAAAAATAAACTCCAGAAATTTAAACCTGTCAACCTCAGCCAAAACATATGTAAGCATCCAAATAAAACAGAAAGTCCCCACATACATCAGAAGGAGAAGTTTAGCTGCAAAGATAAATAACTGTGGTCGGCAGGGCTGCACGAAATAGCCTTCTCAATATACCTTACTATATCTCTAGTTGCAGTTAAACGTCGTTAGCAGAGGTCTATATCTTGATGTTTCCTTGCATAGATAATATATGATGCAGTCACCTAAACAAGGAATACTCCTGAAGGTCCTCGTGGGTAAGATTTTCAAAAGCTACCAACCTCCCAAGAATCAGTAAGTGTCACACTTTTTCACATGTTAAATTATCCTCCTTAGCATCTACCTTCAAATATGTACGCCCCTGCTTCCATTTATATGCATTTATGTACGTACAAAATTACATGTTTTGACAGTAAATCATGCAAAGTTCTCTGCTTAAAGCATATTTAATTTCTCAAGTTCTGGAGTGCATCCATAACATAGGGTTGAGAAAGGACATCAGATGACACACAAGTCTGTGTACACTTCTATTGCCAAGTTGGTATTCCAACAACTGATTACATACTTTGCTCTTCTGCCTAACAAAATAAACGACAGAACAAACTGGAAAGATGCAATGCTGCAGCAAAGATACGTGAAAATCTTATTAATCACAGACTTTATTTGAGATGTCTATGCAGTGAAGATGTGTGAAAATCTAATTTTTTACTGTAAGACATTATATGAGATGTCTACAATTTCACAGCTAAACTGCAAAGAGCAAAAACAAAGAAAACAATATCAAGCACTTGAGGCACCTTTTTGTAAAGCAAAATGGTTATTGCATGTAACTTATGAATTAAAATCCCCATATCACATTTTGACATAGAGCAACTACCTCTGTTTCATGGGACGCCGTGCATTATAAACTGATATCCATTGGGTTGCAGGACTACCGAGTCGCACTTTTTTCTTTGGTTGCTCATCTTCCTCCAAGTTTATCAACAGTCTTCCCCGCTTCTGCCCAACCTGATTAAGGATAGGTAATAGCTAAGTAAGGAGCCAATATATCATGCAAACACATACAACCATGCATAAAGATAGATGGACCTTAAGAGCCCCATCAATTCTTATTGGCCTCAGTGATGTGCAGGGCTCAATAAGACTCTCAAAGAATGATATGAGCTTGGCGTAATTCGGTTCCTCATCAAACTTCATGTTCGTTACAGCCTCAAGGAATTGCTTGAATGGGGCAGGGCAAAAGCAACACATCAACTCTGGTGAAGTGGCCATTTTCTTTTTACAGACTAGAAAACTCTTGTTGTCACCCTGTCACCATTCAAAACATCATACAGTAGAACCATTAAACTCAATTAGCAAAGTTATGCCCAAGCAACAAATTAGTGAAGTAAAAAAACAACCAACCTGATACCCTTGCCATGGTAACCTTCCCTTTATGAGGAATATTAATGTGTATGCTAGAGACTCAAGGTCATCCCTTCTACTCCCGGTCCGACCTAAATGTGCATGTACACTTGCATATCTTATAGTACCCCTGTCAAATAAAAGTATATTTAGTGCACAAAACATGAAAATGAAGTTACATATCTAAGCTTATTTACGTGTCAAATTCCATATACCTGAATATATCTGGCCTCTGGTCATACTCAACATGCTGAGCAGATGCTGCATCTTTCCATCTAGATGCTGCATCAATGTAAAACAATGCATCACAAAAAGCTCACATCGAGTTAAAACAAAAAGGAATTATTAATCTTCTAATATAATAAACCCACTACCAAGAAAGTTATCCCGCAAATGTACCGAGATATCTAGAGACATATTTCAACAGAAAAACCGACATTATGCTTATAAATCTAGCTCACTAAGGGGATTCTTTTCCATTCTACAAATTAGAAAAGCAAAGGCGTTTGACACACCAAGGAAAAGCATAGAGCGATTAAGGGAGAAAAAGAAATAATAATAATAATGCATCGTACCTAAACCAAGATCAATAAGATACAGCTTCTTCTCATCAACACTTCCTGGCTGACCAAGCAAAAAGTTTTCTGGCTTCACATCTCCATGCACAAACCTAAGAGACAGAAACAACGCTGAACAGTTAAATTCATATATACAACATCACTGCTGAGTTTAGGACAGGAAAGTGAACTGATGCAAACGAGCAAGCAATGCTAAACCCAAGGAAGTTAAAGATCAAACATGAAGAAAATGATGCAAAAGAAATGTATATAGAAGAGATCAAAACACTTACCCCTTAAGGTGAAGCTTTTCTAGAATTGATATTGCCTCCACTGCGATACAGGCCGCCATAGCTGGTGACATTCTGTTGCAGGTTAATTATCATCAAACAGGAAGCATATAACACGTCCATGTGCAGGGAAAGTAATACAAAGTAAACTGCTTTGCATTCCAATGCATCTGCAGTCATGTTAAATGTGAAGGAGATCTAGTCGCAAAACTTACGACTGGCCTAAAGAGTTCCAGACATCCCAAAGGCTCGGTCCAAGAATGTCCATCACCTAAAATAAATATTCAGCAAATATCACAAAGATGCAACAAGTGACACTGATATTAATGGTGAAAAAAACAAGCTCACCAGAATGTAAAAATCTCCCTGACGACCCTTATAATGAACCCCTGGGACCCCATAGCAGCTGTTTAGGGTACTGTCAAATAGTAAAGTTGCAAATAGATGATAAGAAAAGCATCTCAAGACCGAGAGAAGATTATACATACCACAAACTCCAAAATTAGGAATTTCACTTACTTGTACACCTGCCACTCATAAGGAGGGCCATAGTTGCAACCCTTACTGTTTCGATGCTCAAACTTCAATGCAACCTAGAGCAGAACATTATCACTGTATTATAAACTAAATAATTTCAACAAATCACACAATAAGTGGCATGGATAGTACCTCAACAGCATCTGGTCCTGTTCTCTCAGTTCCTCCACTTGTTCTACGACCAACATATACTTGTCCAAATCCACCCTTACCTAATCTTCTTTCTGTTTTATATACAGGAGAATTACCCACTTGCACCTGCATCCAGACAGAGGAAGCCTTCTTTCATGAATCCTTTCCCAATAAGAGTATATATATAACATTTAAAGTCTTGCTCCACTGACTATCACTAACGCTATCCACATATTTCCTGAAGCGGATGGTGAAGATTGAAATGGCAGAGTCAAGTTTAAGAAAATTTTCAGTTGATCCCCGATTTCACTAAGAAAATTCAAAAAGAAAAAAGAAGCAACAAAATGGATGTTAGGGTTATCAGGAAGATACCCTATCAGGTACTGGAATTGTGCTTGCTTCTTCTTCAACTCCCATTATTTTATCTCTACTCCCACCTTCCATTGCAATATTTTTATCTGCAGCACCCTCAGCTCTATCAAGAGCTGGCTCTGCAATGCCAACAGGAACAGCTTGACGAAGAACCTCACAAGGTGGCTCCGGATCTAAATCGATCAACCTAATCCCCCTACCCCTACCAGCACCACCAGGCCTTGCCCGCGTCGCTGCTGAAGGCCCTTTTGCTACAGCTGTTGCATTACCCCTTCCTCTTCCGCCACCACCTCTTCTTCGACCTCTGTTCTGAGTAGGCAAAACCCAATTTTCTTCTTGGCCAGAGGGTTCAGGGGCAGGCTGGAGATCACCAAGCCGTTTTGATCTCCGTGCTCCGCTACGCAGCTCTGGCATCCTCACCCATGCAAATCACATTCAACTCGATTCACCCGCCTTGCCTTGAAAATCGGGTGGTACCCATAAGAGAAGAATCACTTAAAAGATAAAAGAGAAGCTCAAAACTGAGATTTTTAACAATTTGTGAACAACCTAACGCAGACCTCAATTTGCAATAAGAAGCAGACAATGCAGACTTCAAACATGAAGAAACTTGGGGAAACTTTACAGGATAACATTTCAAAATTATAATTATGCTTACTTAAAATATTAAAAGTGACATATCTCTACTTTTGGTAAAAAAACCCGAAACAGCTATGTAAAAGCTGGTAACATCATTCTTGTCTCTTGATCACACAGACTAAACAACAACAACTACCAAGTAAAATACCACCAAGTGGGGTCTAGGAGGGTAATGTGTACTCGGACCTTACACCTACCCTGACCGATAGGGTAGAGAGACCGATAGGTTAGAGAGGCTGTTTTCAATAAATCACACAGACTAAAAAGACATGAAATTTTCCCAATCAAGAAACACCAATAAAAGCTCAAATAAATTCAGCTCCATAAATTCCATGATAAGGAAAATTCTTAACTGTGGAATCAACAATAGAAGTTAAACAGCCAAACCACATCCAAGTTAGAAACTTTATCAAAGAAACCCAATTAAAACAGTTCAACAAAATGAAATTCTATAATCAGGAAAAAGAATCTAAGACGGGAACCAATCTGATCCTACTCATACCTCAACCGATCATCAAGAAAACAACAAAGATGGAACTGTTTTGGTACATTCCACAAAAGCAAAAAAAAAAAAAAAAAATCCGAAAGAATCCTACAAAACCAAGAAAAAAAAAGCAAAAAGTTGAGATGTTACCTCAAAAACAACAAACCCAAAAGGATCGGAGAGAAACTGAACAAAAATCAACGCATTTAATGTACCAAACAAGAGTTGTAATTCTTGATCAAAGTTTAGATCTTCAGTGAACTCATAGATACCACGGGGGAATAGCTCAAGAAATTGAAAAAATATAAACAAAAACAAAGAATCTTATCTGTAGCACAAAAACAAGAAAGGAGAAGAAAAAATGAAATGCAGAAATGGTTGTATGTGAATATATGTATGGGAGTATATCGATAAGGCAGGAGTCGAAATGGAGAAGGAAGTAATATTATTACGTCCAGTGAGAATTTGGATTTCGAAAACCTTTGAATTTTGTGAAATAATAATAATTGGAATAGTGAGTAAGCAGCTACCTTGTGTATTTTGTGTGTCGTAGGTGAGTGATTTTATTTTGTGTCTCCCACAATTATATTAGTTGTACTAGGCTTTTATCTCATATATTTGTGGACTTATATCTTACACGTTAGGGTCTACAAAATTCTAGAACCCACACAATTACGAGACAAAGAAGAGGACTCACACAACTAGTATCAGTTGTGTGAGACACAAAATAAAAAATTTCGTTATAGGTGGAGGGGCTTTGTGGCACCGTGCCATCTGGCAAAAATAGCACGGGCTAGCGAAACTTCAGACTGGTAGTTGAAAAATAATCAATATTTATAAATTAATTGGTAAATAGCTACCTATTTTGCTGCAACTGAAAGTTATAGCATAATATACTCGAGATTGTTGCACTTATGTATGAACTTCTAGCATATTATTCTAGAACTCTAGCACAAGCAACGTTCCAGCATAACATATTATGCTGAAACTTCAGTATATTATGCTGGAAGTTCACATGTAAAAAAAACTCAGACTCCAGTATATTATGCTGGACTATTTTTCGGATTTTAAATAATATTTTCGTTCAAATTTATCTTTACTTGGAAAGTGGCTAAAATTCGATTACTTTTGAAATTGTGGCTATTTTTTAATTATTACTTGTAAATCTGACAATTTTTTAACTTCACCATGTCGTGAAAATAGCACCTACTAGCTAGTTTTAATACTGGTAATTAAAAAATAACCAGCATTTGCAAGTCATTGAAAAATAGCTATTATTTTACTGCAACATGGAAAGTTACATCATAATATACTAGAGATTGGTGCACGTACAACATATTATGCTCGAACTCCAGCACATGAAAAGTTTCAGCATGATATATTATGCTGAAACTCCACTATATTAAGCTGAAAGTTCACATGTAAAAAAATTGAACTCCAGTATATTATGCTGGAATATTTTTTGAATTATTAACAGTATTTTCTTTCAGGTTTATCTTTACATGAAAATTGTTGAATTTTGATTACTTTTAAAATTATAACTATTTGTCAATTATCACTTATAAATTAGGCTATTTTCAATTTCACCCCACCATGTCAAGAAAAAAAAACACATGCTTCTTTTCATTTTTCTTTCTGACATTATTACTAGTTACTAGTAACTATGCTTCTTATCAAACTTTTAGCCTTTAGGTGTATGGGTGTGTGTTTGTTGGTTTAATCTATTAGATATTATTTTTCGGTGTACTTTGTTCCACAAAATTTAATTCAAGTTGATTTTAAAAGTATCATCTAAAGCATTTTTCTGCTACTGAAATTGCATATTAGAATGTTAGGTGTTCGACTACTCTATAATAGTCCATATAATATTGTACCATAGAAGAAACAAAAGTAGATTGCATTCTTAACTAATTTACTTGTTATCTGGATTAACTTCAAGATACGAGAAAGTTAAACTAACTTTGTTTCTTAAATAAGGTTAGGTATGTTTTTAGTTATATTTATTTCACACATAAATAATCTTTAATGATGATGAAACTAGTTAAATACAACTAGCAATGCTGACATATACTACTACTTACTGGATGCAAATAAACTAAACACTAATATTAAAATGGAGGTAGGAATTATATAGTTAGGTGGCTATTGATAATGTACTCGAAATGTAGCCCCATTTTGTAAAATAATGCTTGCATTAATTTTGTATATTAATAATACATTATTTAGTATATCTTTTAAATTTGTGCATTAGCTATGCAGTCATTAGTTATCAACACATATTATGTAATATTTGAATATATGTAGTCATAAGAACAAAAGTAGTAGACAAGTGTCACACCTTCCTTTTTACTACCCCTCGGCTTTGTACCGATCCATTTGGAAAGATACATAAGGTATACCTCAGTGTTCAAATACCCGAGAAGGATATAACAATAAAGAGGAAGGAGTTTTTCCACATAAAGGATAATCGGTTCGGGATTTTTATTTAATTTTCAGAGTCGCCACTTGGGAAGATAATGGCGTCCCAAGTCACCGGTTAATCTCAAATCCGAGGAAATTGACTCTGTTATTACGGTCCGCAAAACAGAAACCTGGATAAGGAACTCTGTTAACCCAGGAGAAGGTGTTAGGCATTTCCTGATTCCGTGGTTTTAGCACGGTCGCTCAACCCTCGTTCTCAATCTTATTTGACTTGTTATAAATTTTAAACAATATGTATGTGTTTTCATTTTTGATTGTCACACCTCCTTTTTACGCACCCGCAAGGGCGCGAAGGAGTTTTTCCAATTAAAGGACAATCGAAACGGGATTTATTTAATTAATTCAGAGTCGCCACTTGGGAAAATAATGGTGTCCCAAGTCACCGGTTTAATCCCGAACCGAGGGAATTTATGACTCTGTATACAGTCTGCGAAACTAGAAACCTGGATAAGGAATTCTGTTAACCCGGGAGAAGGTGTTAGGCACTCCCGGATTCCGTGGTTTTAGCACGGTCGCTCAACTGCTCTTTTTGCTTTTATCTGAACTCTTTATATATATTAACTATATGCTTTTAATATTCCGCTTTTAATTTTAGAAGAATTGCGACGTCACGAAAACACATTTCGAGTCCCACCGCAACCAGTACGCCTGGGACTTTAACGTATTTCAGTTTCGTCGAGAGTAAGATTTGGGTCACATAAATGCGCACCCGTATTTTGAGAATGTATATTATTTACAAATCGCGCCTAAAGAGTCTATCGTCTTTATTAACTTTGGGAAAGACCGTGAAATTTACTAAACGGTCCTTCCGAGTAAATACTTTATAGCAATTTATTCGAGGGTCCCGCAATTGTATATTTTTGTTTGGCAAGGCTCGTCTCATTATCATTTATTAAGGTCGATCCTAACGTTACTACAATTTTCTATTTAATTTGTCTCTAATAATAAACAAAGGTCCTAAGTTATTGATATTTTAAACTATACCTTGAAGCCTTTAAGGCAAGTCTATATTTAACGGGTTCATGGGTCAATTTATAATAAAAGGGAGGCCACGGGATTTGTCATTTCTTAATCAACAATCGCCAGATTTGTTTGAATACAAAGTAACGATTTTACAGTAACTACTTGCAATTTCTGAATACAATTTAACAACTTAAAAAATTCTTCTTCTCTTGGACAAAAACCAGAAACTTTTGCTTCGCCCATGTTCACATTTTTCACCTTTAAGTTACACTTTAATTTTTAATCAAAGAAATTTGCTTCACTGCCTTTCATGGCCAAAAAGCAAAAACGCCATTCATTTTAAACAAACAACTGAGTATCGAAGTCAAAACGTAAATAAGCGTGGAATAACTATGAATCAAGCTAAGCATGGATATGTCACCTTAAGTTCAAAATTGCATCAAACATTTGTTCATAACAGAACACAACCTTCATTTTTAACCAATAACCTCTTTAGTTACACTTCAAATAGCCTAACACAAGCTATACTATAATTAAATGCAGTAGCTTAAAAGCCATCATTATAGCTGATAACACTACAGGAGCAGTCCAAATAAAAGCACAAAATGGGACAGTCTTTAGCACAAACTTCAGAACAGATTTCTTAAGTTGACAAGAATTTACAAACCCAAAAACAACAAAATTAAAAGAGACTAATAGGAGAAAGGATCAGCACTTCAATTATTTCCAATAGCTTGAGATTACAAATGTGTACCTGGAAATTAGATGCAATAAAAGAGAAGCGGAAGGAGTCAGCCACAGCACTTGAATCAACAATACAACACCAGCAACTAACAGCAAACAACACCAGCAACAGTGAAAACAGTTCACATCAACCAACACAAACAATTTGAACTCTAGGAATGCTTCACTGATCCTCAGAACCAAACGAGAACAGAGATTAACCTCCCAGCACTACCAAACGACTTTAAAGTAATTCCAGCGACTCAACAGACCGAGATTCATTCAAAATACCCAGTTTGACTTGAAAAACAATTGATTCATAGGTGATGACTACTGGAACTCTCGATCACTTGATGCAACAGTACTTTATGATATTGTTTTGGCATGAACCAGCATCTCTCTTCAAAGCTGAAGGCTAGCCTAAATACTGAAAATCCCTGTGTGTGTATATCTCTCTCTATACCTTTCAAAATTCTCTCAAGGGTCTGCTATTTTCAGATTCTAAGCCTTTTCTTTCTCCCCCCTGTGTTCCAGTGTGTTTTTTCTTTCTTAAACTCCCTCTGCCTACTGTTTTTATAGACCAAAATACAACAGCCTTGCCTCTCCTGCTCTGCACATGCCTCTCTGTAAACTTTTCAATCCCTCCCATGTGTTTTCCTGATTTACAGCTCTTAAGAGCACCTAACAATATTAAAAACTAATTTCTGACTCAAATATTCCCTGACAGTCCATCCTTCTGTTTTATCACTATAATATGTCTAAGAATGGGTCCTATTATTTAAACAATTGCTTATGTCTAGACCTGGCTAAGTGCCCTGCTGTAACAGCAGGTTCCACTGCTTTGTTTCATGGGTAGGGCAATCTTTAAATCCTAAGATGTTATCATTCTGATTCAAAACACTAACAGATATATCCCAACATCACTGACAATTCAAAAAACACACACAGCTCCAGATTTTTTATCCAACCAGTAGCTTCGGAGCAAATTGGCAGTGCTAAGTATTGTTCTAATGTGTTAACAAGCAAACTTATGAAACTAATCGACGATAACAAATAAATCGACTGCTTAATTGACACGGCCAGCAATCAAAGTTAAACAAACAGGACAAAACTCTCAATGGTATTTCGACAAAATAAAGTCTAACAATTGATCCTCAACTATTCGGCTATAACCAATTCAGTACTAATGGAATCAATGTCAATCAATCACATGAATCAACAAATCGCCAACTCAATACAATTTGAAACAATGGTAACCCACTGCCCGACGACATTCGATTAACTATAACATGTGTTATTGATAACAAATCGAAACCAATAGACAGTGATCTCACCAATCTCGGCCAATGCCGGTCGTATGCCAAGTTAACTATTCGACGACGCTAATCGACGCGAGTTCGTATTCTATAACTAACATATTTAATTAAACACATCAGAAACAACAAATTGACCAAATAAAGGTCTTTGATAGAAGAAAGAAAAACAGAAAATTGAAAACTATTTAAAGAAAATCAACGACGAATGAAACTGATTAAACTACAATGACGAGTATGAATAGATGAGAATATAAAAGAAGAAGAAATACCTTGAAAACTATTCGAGGCTCGGCCAACTTGGGCTTTGGGATTCAAGGTTGAAAAGACCTTAATTGAAATGTTTTTCTAGTGAAAAACAAGTCAATTAAGGTCTATTAGACCTTAATCTCCATGAAGTCCGATGAAGAAACTCCAACTCGAGTTTTAGGGTTCATGCGGTTTAAATGAAATCCGACAGGCCCTGGGTTGATTCGAAGGGAACCAACGACGGTATGGTGGTGAGGGGGTTGTGGGGGTGCTGTGGTATGAATTTGGTGGCCGGCGGCGTTGTTGCCGCCGGGTTTACGGCAAAATGGATAGTGCGGCGGCTAGGGTTCAGGGGAGGGATTTTGGGAGAGATGAGGGTAATCTGAGGGAGTGTTTTGGGGGAAATGGAGTGGGTTAGGCGGGTTTGGGGGTTTTAGTTATTAAAATTGCACAAATAATGTGAGCCATTGGATCATTGAAATCCAATGGCCATGATCAATTCATTAACAAAAACGGGTCGGGTATGGGCTAACGAACCGGGTTGAGGCTGGGTAAGGGGTATTTTGTTTGGGTTTTGGGTGAGGTAATTGGGTGTATTTAAGTTGGGCTTGAAAATTAGAATGATCTAGGCCCAATTCCGATTTCCCTTAGTTTTTCTTTATCTTACTCCTAAATTAATTTCCAAAAATAAAAAAGAAGAAAACAAAATCCTAATGCAAATTATAAAATCCTAATTAACTTACAAATACTAATTAATGCTTAATAAAAAATAAAATCACACAATTGGGACATTAAATGCTAAAAATAGAACAAATGCATATTTTTGTGATTTTCATTTTTGTAAAGCAAACTTGATTACTCCTAGTTTTAGAATTAAATCCTAAATGCCAAATGTGACATATTTTGTATTTTATTTTATTTTTTTTATTAATTTTAAACAAACAAACACGCACAGATAAATGCAAACAATAAAAATAAAATACCACAAAATCCACAAAAATCACACATAACACAAAACTATTTTATTTTGGATTTTTTGGGAGTATTTCTCATGTAGGGCAAAAATCACGTGCTCACAGCTGCCCCTCTTTGCGCGTAAACATGAAGAGTTTTCGTGCAAAGATAAGTGAGCGGATATAAGCGATTTTTGCCCATTCGAGCACTCCGTACGAAGCATTTTTTTGGAAAGTTTTGACCGAACCTTGCTTCAAAGGTCTCCTACATATCCCTGGCTAAAGGGAATCAGGTCAATGTAGTTCGGGAAGTTCTGGTAGCTGGGACTACCATGACTGTTGCGATCTCGCTGTTACTGCTGTTACTGCTGTTGCTGCTGTTACTGCTGATGCCACTGCTTAACTAATCTCCTTATTACATCGTGCTAAACAAAAAATAAGAAGCTAGACTAAGTTACAGCATTGCGAAATCTTATCTATCTCTTCATCTTGACTTTCCCGTGTTCTTTGCTATTCTGTCGGACTTGATGTTCCTTCTGATGCTTCTTCTCTTCCGACAATTGTTATTTCAGCCTATCTTGATTGCCGAACTCCGACCATTGGTCCCTTCCTTGTGATCTTCGAACTATTCTGCTTCGAAGTCTGAATCTACCTTTCTGATCCTTGTTGCCTTCCTTCCGATTATGAACTTGGATTCATGCTGGGGATATCCGTTATACTCTACTGCTTTCCTCAACCAACTTCGAAAGTAAATCGCCACTCCATTCTTCAGGCGGGCTCCCTGACTTCAATCATCAACTCTGAAAAATAAATCGCCATTCCTCTCTTCAGGCGGGCTCCTGACTTTAATCATCAACTCTGAAAATTAAGCGCCATTCCTCTCTTCAGGCGGGCTCCTGACTTCAATCATCATCTTTTGAAAATAAAACGCCATTCCTCTCTTCAGGCGGGCTCCTGACTTCCACATCATCTTTTGAAAATAAATCGCCATTCCTCTCTTCAGGCGGGCTCCTGACTTCAACAACATCTTTTGAAAATAAATCGCCATTCCTCTCTTCAAGCGGGCTCCTGACTTCAATCATCAACTCTGAAAATTAAACGCCATTCCTCTCTTCAGGCGGGCTCCTGACTTCAACAACATCTTTTGAAAATGAATCGCCATTCCTCTCTTCAGGCGGGCTCCTGACTTCAACAACATCTTTTGAAAATAAATCGCCATTCCTCTCTTCAGGCGGGCTCCTGACTTCAACAACAACTCCGAAAATTTAACGCCATTCCTCTCTTCAGGCGGGCTCCGACTTCAACAACATCGTTTGAAAATAAATCGCCATTCCTCTCTTCAGGAGGGCTCCCGACTTCAATCATCATCTTTTGAAAATAAATCGCCATTCCTCTCTTCAGAGATCGGACTCCTGACTTCAACAACATCTTTTGAAAATAAATCGCCATTCCTCTCTTCAGGCGGGCTCCCGACTTCAACAACATCTTTTGAAAATAAATCGCCATTCCTCTCTTCAGGCGGGCTCCTGACTTCAACAACAACTCCGAAAATTTAACGCCATTCCTCTCTTCAGGCGGGCTCCTGACTTCAACAACATCGTTTGAAAATAAATCGCCATTCCTCTCTTCAGCGGGCTCCCGACTTCAATCATCATCTTTTGAAAATAAATCGCCATTCCTCTCTTCGGGCGGGCTCCCGACTTCCACAACATCTTTTGAAAATAAATCGCCATTCCTCTCTTCGGGCGGGCTCCCGACTTCAACAACAACTCCGAAAATTAAACGCCATTCCTCTCTTCAAGCGGGCTCCCGACTTCAATCATCAACTCCGAAAATTAAACGCCATTCCTCTCTTCAGGAGGCGGGCTCCTGACTTCAACAACATCTTTTGAAAATGAATCGCCATTCCTCTCTTCAGGGCGGGCTCCGACTTCAACAACATCTTTTGAAAATAAATCGCCATTCCTCTCTTCAGGCGGGCTCCCGACTTCAACAACAACTTTAAAATTAAATCACCATTCCTCTCTTCAGGCGGGCTCCCGACTTCAATCATCAACTCTGAAAATTAAACGCCATTCCTCTCTTCGGGCGGGCTCCTGACTTCAACAACATCTTTTGAAAATGAATCGCCATTCCTCTCTTCAGGCGGGCTCCTGACTTCAACAACATCTTTTGAAAATAAATCGCCATTCCTCTCTTCGGGCGGGCTCCTGACTTCAACAACAACTCCGAAAATTTAACGCCATTCCTCTCTTCAAGCGGGCTCCCGACTTCAACAACATCGTTTGAAAATAAATCGCCATTCCTCTCTTCAAAGTGGCTCCCGACTTCAACAACTACTCGAAAATTAAACGCCATTCCTCTCTTCGAGGTGGGCTCCCGACTTCAACAACATCTTTTGAAAATGAATCGCCATTCCTCTCTTCAAGCGGGCTCCCGACTTCAACAACATCTTTTGAAAATAAATCGCCATTCCTCTCTTCAGGCGGGCTCTCTGACTTCAACAACAACTCCGAAAATTAAACGCCATTCCTCTCTTCAGGCGGGCTCCCGACTTCAACATCTTTTGAAAATAAATCGCCATTCCTCTCTTCAAGCGGGCTCCCGACTTCAACAACATCTCACTAACTCCATCCCATCCATGTCGCCTTCCTTTGCTTCCTGCACCACTT